>JAMKQA010001563.1:0-24388 GCA_024699735.1 Posidonia australis | reverse complement strand
TGTTTTGAATGGTTTGGTTTTGGAAAATGAAAATAAATTCCAAAAAGAATTTTGAAAGTGGTTTTTGAAGAATTTCCGCCTGTTTTGAGAAAAGGGGAAGTTGTGGCTTTTGAGAAGCCTGGCTTGGGATTGAGGTCCCAAGTGGTGATTTTTGTAAAGAAGGAGGGATTTGGGTTTTTGGGAATGAATCCCATGTGTGGTTTAATGAAAAGTGACTTTCAAAGATTAAAACCAAGTTTTGCACTTTAGGAAGCGAGTTTTCTTTGGCTTTTTCATGCTTGCTTGTGTTTGGGTGTTTTGGGGGCGCGTACTGGGTGACTTAGATGTCACTCACGCGTGCTGTGTGTGTGTTTCAGGTGCAGACCACGTGCCGCCAGTTTTCGGTGCAGTAATCGGAGTTTCTAGCCGCGCATCGAGATCCTAGAGGTGAGCCTTGGTTACAGTCTCTTTTTATTCTGTAATTAGTGTAATTAGGCTTGTGATGCTATGGTTTTGTAGCGTGCCCGGGTTCGGGGCATTACAAGACATCTAGGGAGATGTTTTGTTGATGTGGATTTAGCTACCTTAGGACATTGCCAACGTTGCCTAAGAGTGCTCATGTCAGTGAGCTTCTTATTCTTCCCGTTTTCCTTGCAAAATAAGTTCAATAAATAAAAAATTAATATGTGTAGTAAACGTGTAAATAGTGATGAGGAAATGACATAAAAATAAAAGACGACAACTACATACCTGAGCGGTTAGTTCCCTTGGTAGAACTATATGCTATGAAATATAAAATGCAATGCAATCATGATCATACAATAAAAGTAAACCTCCGTTTTTAATATATAGACTCGAAGTACAAGACATTGACGTGACATAGTCAAAGTCAGCAGAAAACTTTAGCTTTCCCGAACTAAAAAGTTTCTCTACTCTCCTTCCCTCAAGATCTTAGACTCTGGTCCCTTCTCTTAATAATTTTCCCTCTCTAATTTTTCTATCCTCCAAAATTTCTTCTTTTTTTTGTTCCCCACTAAGGTTGGAGTGCCCACCTATTTATAGAGGTGTGGTAAAGTCTATGGATGGCAAGGACTTCAAAAATGGCAGTTGTAGTAGAAAACTTCCAAATTTAGAGTGTTGAATGCTAAAAATTAAGTGCTCTACGTAGAACGCCAGATATCAAGTATTCTATAACGTAGAATGCACAATCCCAAGCGTTCTATAGTTTGCTGACACCAACTACCAAAATTGAAGGGTTAATCACCCATTAATGACTGATTGAGATCTAATTAAGCTTTAACTAAGCCCATACATGATCAACGAACATCTATGAAAGGTAATAATTAGAAGTTCAAAATTTTCCAAAAAAGAAAAGTTGCTGACATGGAGGGCCTGAGTCGCAAAGTGTAGAACGCTAAGAAGAAAGCATGCTATGTCTACATAGAACGCTGGAAGGGCAACATTCAACACCCCCAGACAGCAAACTTGCCAAATTTGGTCATGAAATCATTACAACCTACATTGCTGGAATCAAGGGATAATGTCAATCTCGATAAAAGGTATGGGACGATACTGGAATTCAAAAATCCTTCTCATCCAAAAAGGGTAAGTGGGCTAAAAAGGAAAGAAATCTATTGTGGGTTGTAAAATGCTAAAATGATAGCATTCAATGTAGAACACTGGATGTTCAGCGTTCAATATTGAATGTTGTATTCTTTACATTCTATACCTTGGAGGGGCTGAATACGATTCTGAGCTTGGAGAGACAAGGCTTTAGGACGGAGCATCACTATGTAGTGTTGTAATATGATTCTAAGGAGGTTGGGGGAGTGCCGAAAACAAGATATTTACAGATAGTACAAGTAAATTCACAAAACTTAAACCCATTTCTTCTACCTCTGTCCAAAGTGACTCTTGAAAAAATAGGAGAAAAAGATACAAGTTGACCTCATACTTGGAAAAACATTAATAAGAGGATGAGCACAAATTAAATGTGGCCCCTACTCCTTGTGATTGAGGATTAAAATGCATCCATAAATAGTGCTAGCTTTTGATCAAATGAAACCTTAAAAACTACTCAACTAACAACACATTTGGTTTACGTCCAGACATTGCATCTATTTTTTTATCATCCCTTAGAATAATAGTAATAATATTTCCCAAAATGGTTGATGACGACCCTATTTCCTCACTTTCGGACTATTGGGATCTGTAAAAAGGGCTTGCAAAAAAAAAAGGTAGGACAGCATGTTTAATTTCCACCTTACCAAGTGCCAACATATTCCACAAATGTCCATACATGTTAATACAAGAATTAGTCATTACATGTACTACCATTGAGAAACATGGTCCCTAATTCACATTTAAAAGCTATCAAATTGAAGAGTTTGAAATCCAACTAAAATACCAAAAGGTAGCCTACCACTGATATGAAACCATACGTATTGCTCAGGAATAGGTTCCTGCAATTGAGATTGAAGTTTTTGCATAATAAAAGGAAAAATCAAATGACTTAATCGGCTTAGTAAAATGGACTGAATATAGCAAGAAGTACCACTCCTTCAAACCCATATACCTCGTCCATGATAGGAAACCCACAAGGTTAAAACCACTCTAAATCTGCAACCACCGTACCAAACCCAACGTCGTTGCCTAGTTGGCCTATTCAAAAGTCAAAATCAAACAACTATAATTAAACATTTCCAAAACAAAAGGCAAGAAAAATTGGCAATCACTAGGATCATAACAATGGGAGCCATAGATGGAATGCACAAAACCAGACTACTCACGAGGCGAGAGTGGACCTTGGAAAGTGTTGAGATGCCCCTCATGATTCCTACAAAAAACAACCATAAAGGCCATGTTGATTGGTTGTAAGGAATGTGATTCCTTGTAATAAATTCCAAGGAAAAAAATCCAACACCATGTAGTAACAAAAAAATATGTCAATCACTAATTACCACTGAAATGGAGGAATGGTAGATTCTAGACAAAGTGCAAAAAACAAAATAAAAGTTTGGAGGATCGAAATTGTAAACGATTCGAGAAAGGAGAAATGGGAAACTGAAATCGAATGCCAACACAAAAGGAGCTTTATTACCATCATGTTTATTATTGATAAACCTTTGTTACTGTCATGTATCCGTCTAGAGCCAAAAAAGGAGCTTACTTGGAGGTCATGATGATCAGTGGCATTGTGGAGGAGGAAGACTTAGTGAAGGATCTGAGGTGGCCGGCAACATTGCAGAGGAGGAGCCTAGGAGGTACTCAGGTGCTAGAGAGGTGGAGTGAGTCATCCGATGGTGGTATTGTCAGTGGTGCGACCTTACCAGTGGGACATGTGACATGGAAGAAGGGGAGAATGAGGAATGGGAGGCGAAAGCAAAAGGCGATGGCAATGGTGGGGAGGAGGTAGCGAGATCGACGTGGAGGGAAGCTATGGTAGTGGCGATGGAGAGGATGAGAGTAGGAGGTGGAGAGGGCAAAGAGGGCCAGAGCAATAAAATTAGAGCAGATAGTGCAGAGGGAGAAAGCGCCTACGTGTGAATGATTTTAAGGTAGATTCGCGAGGACTCTGCGAGGACATGTCCTTGCTAAGTCCTTATTAATATTTAGGGAGAACATGTCTTCGCTAAATCCTTGTGATTGGTCCTCGGAATTTACAAAATTTCTAGTAATGTATGAAGTGGGCATTTTACTTAGCCTATTGACCAATATAATAAACTTGGAGTGAGATGGTGGGTGCACTTCGATTAAGTCCATTGTGATATCCGACCAAACTACATTTGGAATTGTTATAGGAGGTCACGTGGTGATTGACTCTCATATTTGTGACGTTGGCAAATGTCATAGCTCCTTATGAACTCCTTAAGCATGGACCATTGTCCCTTCTAGACAAAGGACTGCCTTATTCAGTGTAGCATCTTTTGGAAGCCTTCATGACCAACAGTGGGAGTTTTGTAGAGTTCTCGAGCAATATTCTCAAGTATGGTTATGTTGAGGGACACCACTAGGCATCCTTTCATGTACAGGAAATTGCCATGAAGCTTCATTTGGAATTACTCAACTTGCCTTCCTCCACATTTAGGCATAGTTGTTGGAAATCCTTATAGTGTGGATAAGATTCTTAGATCTCCTTGGACCAAGTTGGTTGTGGTTAGGACAATGCTTGCAATTTAAGGCCTTTGTCTCGTCGAGACTGGGCATCAGCGACCTTTTTGGTGGCTTCAACCTTGTAGTCAATGAGGTAGTCATAATTGAGATGCTTGTGCACCCATCGTTGTTGTTTTAGGGTGTTGATCCTTTGTTCCATGAGGTGCTCAAGGCTTTGTAGGTCGGTGCAGATCTAAAAGTAGCACCCAAGAAGATACATCCTCCAATTCTATGCATTTAAGATTATGGCAAACATCTCATGTTCATAAGTTGAAAGAGTGTGGTACTTCCCTTTGAGAGCTTGGCTCATATAAGCCAAGGGATGTCCATTTTGTAGGAGAACAACCCCTATTCTAGTGCTTGACACGTCACATTCCAAGACGAACTCCTTGAAGTAGTCAAGTAAGGCCAACATCGGAGGTGTAGTCATGGCCTCCTTCAACCTTCTAAAGGCTTCCTCTGCTACACCGCTCCACTAGAATTGGTCCTTCTTCGAGCACTCTAAAAGTGAGACAACAATTTTCCCATGATCATGCATGAACTTTCAATAGTAGCCTGTGGGTCCCAGGAATCCTCACAAAGACCTTACATCCTTGGATGTCAGCCACTCGAGCACACACTAATGTTTTTGGTAATCCACAGCCAATCCTTTCTCTAAGACAATGTATCCCAAGTAGCCCACCTCTTTGACCCAAAAATGGGATTTTGAAGGCTTGGCAAATAACTGATGAAGACATAGTAAAGATAGGACTTTCTTTACATGACTTATGTGCTCTACCCACGATTGACTATACACCAACATATCGTCAAAAAAAACAAGGATGAATCTTCAAAGGTATGGCTGGAATATTTGGTCATTGAGAGCCTGTAGAAGGAGCATTAGTAAAACCAAACAACATTATGAGAAACTCATAGCAACTGTTGTGGGTGAGAAAGGCCGTTTTGTGCACGTCTTCCTCGTAGACCTTGATTTGATGGTAGCCAAAGTGAAGATCAAGTTTGGTGAAGAAGCAAGCTCCTTGCAGTTCATCTAGTAGCTCGTCGGTGAGAGGTATTAGATACCTATCCTTGATGGTTACCCAGTTCAATGCTCGAATGTCTATGCACATTCTCTAGGTGCCATCACCCTTTCGGACAAGCAACGCTAGCGAAGAGAATGGGTTGGTATGTAGTTAGATGATCCCTCGTTGCGAGGTTTTGTAGACACCTCGATTTTGAGGCAACTCGTAGGCAAACTCTCCAGAAGGATGTTGCTTTGGACACGGCAAGCTTAACCACTTTTGAACCCTATTTGACATTTTGATTAGTCTAGGATCATCACACAAACCACGACCGCAAGCCAATGGCCTAGTCGATAATCCAGGTGGCCGAGTGGAGAGCACTATTCTGAAGCACCAATGTGGAGCATCATAATGGAGCACCAATGTGGTGCACCAATGTGGAGCACCATCTTGGCACACCATGGTGGCACACCATGGTGGCACACCAAGCTGGTGCATAGCCACTTTTCATAGTGCTGGTTGTTAACTGTCCATCTTCTATGCTTATAACCTCCACCTGTGAATATTCTTCTACGAATCTACGCAGGTCTGTTGGTTTCCAGGGCTTTTGGCATCCCAAGGCTTTACAACTTCATCTCCTTTAAAAGCCACCCATGAATCACACTTTAAGCTCTCTTGGCAATTCACCATCTCTAAGTAACCAGCACACCTACTTTCAAAGCACTCTTTTGCATCCTTGAGTACTCTCAACTGTGTCCAAAGCACTAAGGAGGAGACACCTTGAGCCACCCAAGGAAGAGACACCATAGGTAAGTTCCTTTATTCACCTCCACATGGGCTTTACATGATATTCTAAATAAAACTTACACTGCAACTAGGCTGATATAATGTTTGTATGTTAATGTTCCTTTGAACCTTTTTTGTTTAATTGGGTGTTCATGATGCTCTTTTCTATATTCACTGTTTGTTTATCATGATGATTTTTTGCACTTTGTGATCTTTGTTGGGCAATGTTTCATAGTCCTATGAGGCTACTGGCCATGGACATGGGCTGTGATGCACCCCTTTGCATGCTATATCAGTTCCCCATGCTCCCTAAGTCAGCTAGATAATTGCATGAATCATAAAATCCTCCATAGGTAGCTGTAGTCTTAAAGAACCCATGAACATGCATGAACAAGGAGAGAATGATATGAATGTTTTAGGCTTGGTTGTTTAGCATGATTAAGTTCCCTGGCATCTAGGTTACTTATTTGAATAGTCATTCACATATTTAGTTGCATACATCCAGCCCAAGCTCTAAAATAAGATTGCAGTTTAAAGCAGAGTACCTAGAGTGCACCATCCTGGCGCACCAAGCAGGAGCACAATACTGGCGCCCCATCCTGGCGCACCAGTCTGGTCACAGGATGCAAATAGTAGATTTGCATCATGGTTTTGTACGCTTTCCTATTGGTTATCGACTCTGGTCTTTCTGGTGTTTGATCTCTGATATACCATGCTCATTCTTGCACAGTTTCAACATGTAATAACCCTATTTGCATTAGTTTTGCAACAAGTGAAGTTGGCTTACTGCTGGGGTCTGGTGAACTGGTAGCCTTTCTGGACTCTTGTCTAGAGAACTCCTTTACACCAGTCCAAGATCTAGACCCAGGTAGCATAGCTAGGGCTCATTGACCTTTCCATATTATGAGTTTTGTGGTCTTGTGTGAAGCTTATTGCCCTTGAGCAGAAGACCCATGCCATGGTGTCTTGGCTTCACTTTTTCTTTTATGGCTTTATGGAAAAGAGATGAATCCATATGTGATCAGGTTTTCTAGAGGTCCAGGGTGCATCTCCAGATGGTCTTAAGCATATTTGCAAGGTTTCTTATCGCATAGCATATCAATCTAGTTTACTGCCTGTTCTGCAATTTCTGTGTCTCACTTGGTGGCACACATTATTTGCACACCTTAGTAGAGCACTTAGGTGGTGCACCAAATAGGAGCACAATTCTGGCGCACCAAACAGGCGCACTTGTCTGTTTTAGTGCACCAACAGTGGCTTTTGGCATGATATTTAATATGGTTCCTGACTTGCTTTGCTTCTGGTTTTCTTTGGTTGTTATCCTGGACATATCAAGATGACTCCAGTCTGATTTTATACTCATTTATGCATGATAGCTTAGGTTTTGCATGTAGCAAAGCGACGATGTTAGCCACTCGATATTACTGGATTTATGGTTATACCCGTGCAATATCCTTGCACCGTTATTCGATCCATGACTTGAGTGATCTTTTAGAGCATTAGGACACATCCTACAGTCCCTTTATCCATGTTTAGCATAAGGCACCACTTTCATATAGCGTCGCATTGCATATCGCCCTCGGGTGTACAGAAACAGGCTAAAAAGTCAACATTTCCATATAAGTAAACGAGAAACCGATGAAAGACCAATTTCTCGGGTGCACGGGGGTGCCTAATACCTTCCCTGTGCGTAACAGGGATCCTTGCCCAATTATCTGGTTCATGATGACCGTTTCCATTGGTTTATCGCATAGTTTTTAGTGTTTTGAAATGGTTTTCCTCGTCTCCCGTTTTTAAGTAGACTAGGTGGTGACTCCCATATTTTTATCGTTGTTTTTATTACTTTTGCCGTGACTTCGCTGGCCTTTGCGTATTTGGCCGTTTGAGCCATGCACTAGGCTGTCGCTAGCATGGTTACAGGAGTTGGTGACTCCGTTGGGGATAACCAGATCCCAACTTTCATTTTGGTTTTCTCGTTTACTTTAGTTTTTCCTTTGCTTGCTCATTTGTTCCTTATCTGTTCACTGTGATTCCCCGTTTCTTGTAGTATAAGTTGTGTCTTCCTTACATTTTATGCATGCCTTTTGTATGGTGAGTGTTTTCTTTTTACACATTTGCTATGCCACCACTCTTGCACATAACATGCGCATGCTTTTTGTATGTTGATTGATGATTGCTTTGCATGTTTTCTTTCCCTTTTGCATTTGTCATTATTAGGAGATTAGAGACATGTTTTTCTCCCCTTTTGGTTAATAAAAAAACATAAAAAAACTAACAATAAATAAATAGGACAAACTAGTGACACATTGCAAACTTTCCCCAAGATTTAATAAATTTGCAAGTAAGAGACTTAAAGCATATTTTGCATTCGTCATATAGGGCATGCATCTTCTCGTCTCTTGGGTCCACCTATATAGTCTGCGAAGGACATTTTCCGGTTTCTCATTCTATGACTTTGGCGTGGGATGAAATTTTTGTATGTCTCCCTTTGTCCGGGGTCGTGTCGGTATTAGTAGAAGGTACAACCTACTACTTTGGTAAAGGACGAGGCCCTAAACGCACTACCTGTTCACTGCCTAAGCTTTGGCTAGGATTTAGAACGGGAACCTTTAATTTCTAACATTGAGTCAGAAACCCATTTACCCTTGTGTAATCCTGGAGTAGATGGCTTGTTAGGGCACCCCTAGATTGTGAGAGAGCGCATACTAGAAGCATTCATACATCTGCATTCATGCCATCATAAGCACTGCATCTTTTCTAACTTGTTTCCTGTTTTTGTAATACCATAGTACCGGTTAGTGTGTGAGTTCCTTAGCCAAAGCTCGAGTCTTTTTCCTTTCACTAACACCTGGTGTGACCCAGCTTTCGACCACATCTCCTGAGTTATTCTTCACTTTTGACGATAGCTCGTTCTAGGATTCACCCTCTTGTTCCTAGCCGCAGTCCGATCTGTACCCACTTGCGATCCGCCATGGCCCAGCAAACCAGCGAGCCTCTTTCCTTTGCTGTCTATGAGGAGGTCCCTATTTCAGTCTACCCTTCCTTTTTGTCAGTCCCCGTCATCACTAATGCCTCCACCTTCGCCTTAGCATCTGGAGGACCTCCTCCATCCCAATACCATGTCCCTATGGCTACCCCGCCTTCGGGACCATCAGCTTGGTCATCTTCTACTTTTTGGGCCTCAACTGTTGAGTCTGTCCCCATGACCTTTTTCCAGACTCCTTTCACTGCTCCTCAGGGCTATGTGTTTTCTAGCACCCCTCCGATTGCGGCTGTTTCTGTAGTAGCATCTCTCCAGTTTGGACAGTTGGGTTCTCAGCTTCCTAACTCCTCTTCCCCTTTTTTGACTCCATCTTTTGGAGACACGAGTGACGATCCCGTGATCCCGCAGTTGCAACAAATGTCGGCCCTCGCCTAGCAGTTGTAGGGATTGGCACTAGCGCTCTAGCCCGTTTCAGGTTTGTCCTTCTCGAATCTCAAGTTGCCTTTGCAACCAGCCCTAGGACCACAATTGGCACCCACTACATCACCCCCACAGCCGTCGCCATCCCTTGTCTCCTCCGTAATAGGGGCGTCGACATGTCTTCTGCAACACCTCCACAACACCCACCACAACATGCATCTCCCCTATTTAGGGGCCAGCCTTCTAGGCTGGTGGGAGCACAGCCCGCCATGAGCATAGTTCCCGGGGCCATTCCAGTCCAACAGCTCTTGCTCCTGCATTCTGCACCCCCTGTAGCACCACCCTTATCCTCACCCCTGTACTAGACACAAGCATCTTCTTTTGTACCTCAACTCATAGCACCTATGCACGGGTACACTGGCCATCCCGCTATAGCATTAGATGGCGGAATGGCGGATCTAGAGGAGCCTTTAGGGGCAACCCATACGGTGTACATGGCACCCACATCTGCTGCACAATCCACGACGGTAGTAGCTCTAGACACTCTTATTGCGAGGGTAAACGATTTGGAGCGAACACTCCGACAAGTGTAGGGTGGGACTACCGGTCTTACTAATTCCGAGACCTCTGTTATTTCCCAGAGGCGACTCTCCCTCCGAATTTTCATATCCCAGAGTTCGAGAAATACAATGGTAGAGCCTGCCCGATTTCACACCTCAAAGCATATTGCGAAGACCTCTCCCAGCTTCAGGCTAACGAGAGGCTATTTATCCGCCTGTTCTAGAAGAGTCTTAGAGGGCCCACGTTGAAGTGGTTCACTTCCCTTGACATGGCCACCATCAAGACTTGTGACGACCTCACACAGGCGTTCCTCGAACAATATTCCTTTAACCTCAACCTAATCCCGAAGCGCGAGGACTTAGTCGCAGTTAAGCAGAGTCCCTAAGAAACATTTGGGGAGTATGTTGGACGATGGTGGTCCATGGCTTCGTAGGTCAAAGATAGACCCTCTGACGAGGAGTCTACTGAGATTGTGATCCAAGGAGCATAGCCAGCAGTCGGGGCTCTGCTTAGCATATAACCAGTCACACCACTTTTTCTGCTTTACTTCGGGCGGGTGCTCGTGTTGGGAGCTCTCTACGTGGTGGTAGTTTTCTAGCACTCTCTGCATTTCCTAAGCAAGCCACTTCCTCACATAGTGGCACTAGTAGCAACAACAACAACCATAACCCCAATCAACCCAAGAGGTGGGATCCCTCTAAGAATACAGTCTTTTACAATAGATCCCCTATTGCACCAGCAAATGTCCATCCTCCCCCTCAGTATCAAGTAGTTTATGCACCCACACCCACACCTAGAGCACCTCATGCATCGCACATCACTCCCACTACCACTCTAGTTTACCCTACCCCACCGGTTAGGATGCGCCCACCATTGGCACCTCCACAATCGAAGTGACAACGCTGAGACAACCGCCACTATACCCCATTGGTGGAGCCATTGAGCATGGTATTCCTTAAAGTTGCATCCCTTTTGAGGCTGCCTGAGATTCACCTGCCACCAAGTCCGCTCCCTGCATGGTATAATACGAATGCGTTCTACAATTTCCATCGAGTCGCAGGCCACTTGATGTACAATTGCCTCACACTGAGGGATGCTATATAGGACTTGATTGACCAAAAGGCCATCATGATTAGCACGCAAGCGGTAGGCCCAACACCTGCATCAGTAGCCGCACAAGCACCACCAGCACATCCCAACATAGTAGGCAGCCTTTACCACAGAATCCAGCCTCGAGAGCATTAGGTTCCTCGGGAGTCAATTCTGTTTTTCCTTTTGATTCTATCTCATCGCCTATTTGTCCCACTGAGCTTATTCATGATGTGTCATCCCCTTTTCCTCACCAATTATATCGATCTTTCCTCGGTGGTTCTGAGGAGTCTGTTAGATTCGTCCTACTATTGAGTCGGAGTACATTGTGGCACCACCTATTGTACATCCATAGCCACTAGCACCAATTTGTCTCCAAGCCTGGCCACAATATGGGCCTATTCCATCACCCGCACCTCAGAGTTACCAGTATCCTCCAGCCATGCCTGTACAATTAGCGGCCCGTCCCCCTGTTGTCATCACCCTTACTCATGACACGCATTGTATTCCATATAATTATGCCACAGAAATGTGTACAGAGGTAATGCAATCGGGTAGGGTGTACAAACCCCCCAACACCCAGACCTAATCATCCAACACCAAACCCCATTCAGTCGCAGGCCCAACCATCTAGACCACCAGCACCCGTAGTACCAACTCCTGTCCAATTGCAAGCACAGTCCCTACAACTACCCACACCAAGAGTAGCACCACCTGTTCCCACCACAAACATCCAACCTTCAGCTGACATAACCACTCAGCTTAAGAAAGTCAAAGCTGATATTTCTATTTGGGACCTAATCCACACCTCAACCGAGCACAGGGAGGCCTTCCTTAGAGTCTTCCAAGCTGCCCATGTGTCTCTGACCATTGAGCAAGCTACCCTTGAGAATATGGTGGGTATGATAGTGACGCCGCAGGTGGTCTCCTTTTCCAGCCAGGAGTTGCCACCATCAGGAACCAATCATAATTCCCCCTTGCTCATCACTGCACAATACCGAAGCTTTCACATTCCTCTCACGTTGGTAGACACAACAGAGCAGGTTTAAATATCTACCCCTTACATACAACAAGTGCAATCCGATTCAAGTCCAAAGACATAATATCGACCGGGAAAGAAATGATGGCTTTCGATAATACGCATCATAATATCGACCGGGAAAGGAATTCTACGTCGTTGACATTGAACCTTCCTTCAATTTCTTGCTTGGACGCCCTTGGCTTCACAAGCACCAGGTCATTCCCTCAACTCTCCATCATATGATCAAGTTCTATTGGCACAACAACGTTGTTGTTGTCATGGCAGAAGAATTGGAGAAGGTTGAGGCGGTCTCTACTGTCGCTCCACAAACCGTCCATTTCGAGCCTAAACCTTCTGATGTTTTGTATCGTGTTAACCGGTTCAAGCCGGTTAATTTTATTCCTCCCCTTGAGGGCGTCGGCCATTTGGCCATTCCTAGTAATCCCCGTCTGATGTCGATAACTTGTGTTGCAAGTGGGGATATGAGAAAGGGACCCCCTTGGGCGATATGGCCAAGGAATCACCGAGCCAATCAAGGCGGAAGAATGGAGAGAGCAAGAAGGTTTGGGATACAAGCATCAGTACCAGCGGAAGAGATCCCCACACTACTGTAAGTCTCCAAGGATGACCATTCCATGCGATTTGTCTAACTTCACTAGTGCAGGCATCTTGGACCCAAACCAGAGTCCGTTCACAGTTTCATTATCACAATCGCCAGCAGTTTGGATTTGTCCAGAGGAGTTTTATACAGAGGATGATCAGGCAAATTCAGAGCAGAGTATTGGGTAGGTCTGTCAGCAATTCCAGAATTGTTCCACATTGTCAGAGTTAAAACAGTCAACGGCGTCTTAGGTAGCAGCAGTGCAAGATCCAAATCAGAAGACCGACTCAGAGAGCAGCTTGACAGATGACATAGTTGGAGATCTGAATATTTTATTCCAAGAACAATTGGAGGTGCTCGCGGAAGACTTAGCGGAGCACGACAGAGTCAAGAAAGGGAAAGTAGTTGTTTCATCACCACAGTCGGAATCACCAGTACCACCACGGGACCAAGCTTCAATCATGGTCCTTCAGTCAGAAAGAGAGTGTGCTAGACCAATGGAGTTAATCTCTTGTCAGTCGAGAGGTGGTTCTAGCTGGTATTGGCAGTTTAAGCATCACCTTAAGGTTGAGGAGCAAAAAAAACAAACAACCTGAGCTAGGCTTAGGAGGCAGTACAGGCGACAGCAGTCTCATCAATCAATAGCAGGATAGCCGCCAACATGCAGCAGCTTTTGTAAATAGTAGGGAAAATACAAAAAATCAGAAAATCCAAAAAAAATCTAAAAATCCCAAAAAATCAAAGCATGTGAGTAGAGATGCATCAACCTCAGAAGAAGGGAGCCCTAGGTCCTCAGCTAGACCGGATAGTCGAGTAGCAAAAGAGGTCGCACAGTGCCGCTACAAGAATACAAAAGTCACTGTGACTGTCATAAAGTGCCATCAGGGCACAGAATCGGAAGAAATCCTCTTGGTTGACATCACAGATCCAACCTTCGAGTAGGAAATTTTGTTAGAGTTTATTGCCTATGGAGAGGAGGATGAGGTCGTTGCGGCAGACGGTGTCGACGCCGAGATTGATGTTAATGTGCCTTCGCAATTTCAGCCTCACAATAATGACCCAGAGGGCCCTAATCTACATGTGGAGGAAGAGACAGAGCTCGTCAACATTGGCACAGCAGAAGATGTTAAAGAAACACACATTAGTGCCAAGTTATCACCACAAGCAAAGGCAGAGTTTATGGCTTTCTTAAAAGAATATGTGGATGTCTTTTCATGGAGCTACGACGACATGGTTGGCCTAGACATCGAGGTGGTAGTACACACGTTACCACTCAAACCAAATTCAAAGCCAGTCAAGCAGAAGCTTCATAGATGGCGACCTCAATGGCTGTTGAAGCTTATGGAGGAAATCATGAAACAGCATGAAGTCAATTTCCTTAAGGTCATCCTTTATCCTGAGTGGCTCGTAAATGTGGTGCCAGTACCAAAGAAAGACGGGTGGGTTCGCATGTGCATAGACTATCGAAACGTCAACAAGGCGAGCCCTAAAGATGATTTATCGCTTCCCCACAGATATTCTGGTTGACAACACAGCAGGGCATAAGATGTTATCATTTATGGATGGATTTTCAGGATATAACTAGATCAGAATGGCAGAAGATGACATGGAGAAGACGTCTTTCATTACCGCATGGGGTGTCTTCTGCTACAGAGTAATGCCATTTGGGCTAAAGAATGCAGGTGCAACATACCAAAGGGCCATGACAGCGTTATTCTACGATCTCATGCACCAAGAAGTTGAAGTGTACGTAGATGACATGATCGCCAAGTCCAAAGAGCCCGAGGATCACCTTTCCTGCCTAAAGAAGTTGCTTGATCGCCTGAGGAATTATAAGCTCCATCTCAACCCCAACAAATGTGTATTCAGGGTGTCTTCAGGAAAGCTCCTGGGTTACATTATCAGCCAGAGAGGAGTAGAAGTGGATCCTGACAAGGCCAGAGCCATTATTGACATGCCTCCCCTTGCTACTGAAAAAGAAATACGTGGATTGTTGGGGCGATTACAATATATAAGCCTGTTCATAGCACAGCTTACACCCATATATGAACCGATATTCAAGCTCCCAAGGAAGAATGCCCAGACGCACTGGAATGATGAGTGTCAAGTAGCCTTTGACAAAATCAAGCAGATGTTGGCAAAACCTCCAATCTTGGTTCCTCCTACACTAGGACGACCCCTGTCATTATATCTCTCAACCACACGGCATTCCATGGACGCGGTCCTGGGTTAGCATGATGAATCAGGGCGTAAGGAGAGGGCCATCTACTACCTCAACAAGAAGTTCAATGACTGCGAGGTCAAATACAGCACCATAGAAAAGGTTTGCTTATCCTTGGTATGGGCCACTCAGCGCCTCAGGCATTACATAATGGCATACCCAGTCCTACTATTATGTCGGCATGATCCTATCAAGTACCTATTCCAGAAGCCAGCTTTGGTGGGCAGATGTGTTAAGTGGCAGGTAATGTTGTCGTAGTATGACATTACCTTTGTAACACAGAAGTCCATGAAAGGACAAGCGATGGCGAATCACTTGGCTGACCTACCTTTGCCGGAATATCAGCCTCTGCAAACACAATTCCCAAATGAAGACATCTTATTTGCAATGGGTGATGGAGAATTAGAAATTCCTCAAGATGAGCATCAATGGTGCCTATACTTTGATGGCACAGTCAATAAAAGAGGAAGAGGTATTGGTGCAGTTTTAGCAACGCTACAAGGACAGCTAATTCCCTTTGCAAGAAAGATGACATTTGAATGCACCAATAATGAAGTCGAATACGAGACATGTATCTTGGCATTACAGGTGCCATTAGAACAAGTTGTCCGAGAGCTTCGGGTATATGGAGATGCAATGCTAGTAATTTCACAAATTAATGGTGACTAGAAGACTCAGGACCAAAAGCTTGTATTATACCATGAGCATTTGCTGAAGCTGATTGATGAATTCGAAGATGTCAAATTTTCTTACATGAAGTGAGCCAAGAATGTGTATGTAGATGCATTAGCTACCCTGGCCTCATGGCTATTGTTACTAGAGGCCCAGGCAGCGGATATCTCAGTCACTTGTGTAGAGCAACCTGCACATTGCATGCACATCCAAGAAGCAAAATCGACAGTCGAATTGCCCTAGTATCATGACATCAAGATATTCCTAGAGTCCTGTGACTTCCCATCTGGCATTTCCGTAACAGATAAGAAGACCTTGCTACAGTTGGCCTCAAAATATGTACTCAGAGCAGGACATCTATATAGAAGATCCTACAATCAAATGCTTATTAGATGCGTCGACAAGAAGGAGGCAGATGTATTGATGTTAAAGGTACATGCAGGCACATGTGGTCCACACATGAATGGAGTGCTTTTGGCCAAGAAAATCATGTTACAGGGTTATTTCTGGTCCACTATGGAAACAGATTGTTGCCAATTTGTGTGGAAATGCCACAATTGCCAAGTACATGGCAACTTCATACATGCTCCGCCACAACAGTTACAAAGCATGTCATCACCTTGGCCCTTTTCCACTTGGAGAATTGATATTATCGGGCATCAGTATATTCTCATGGCCATCGATAATTTTACAAAGTGGGTCGCGGTAGCGTCATATAAAACTGTGACAGCGGCAACTACAGAAAAAGTCATTAAGAATAACATTATTGCCAAATATGAGGTTTCACACGCCATCATATCAGATAATGGAGCTAACTTCATAGCAATGAGAGTTGAGGACTATCTTTAGGGTTACAAAATCAGGCACCACAAATCCTCTCCTTATCGGCCACAAATGAATGGTGTCGTGGAATCAGCCAATAAAAACCTGATCAAGATTTTTGAGAAGATGGCTGAGACACACAAGGACTGGCATGAGAAGCTTCCTAACGCACTTTGGGATTATAGGACTTCAGTTCAAACATCAACGGGAGCAACACTGTATTCACTTGTTTATGGTATGGAGGTAGTCCTCCCTTTCGAAGTGGAGATCCCGTCATTGAGAATTCTGAAGGAAGCATAACTGGATGAGCCAGAATGGATCCAAGACCGCTGTGTTCAACTAGATCTGATTGACGAGCACATATTACAAGCCCTGCACCATGCTCAATGCTATCAAAAGCAACTGGCCCGAGCATATCAGAAGAAGGTTCAGCCTAGAAATTTTGAGCCAAGTGATCTAGTTTTGCACGCCATTCACTTACCTGATGCCCGAGGAAAGTTCAGGCCCAACTAGCACGGACCTTTTGTTGTAAAAGAAGCCCTTCTTGGAGGCACAGTCATTCTTGAGGATATGGATTGTGGGAAGTAGTGGGAGCCCGTTCATGCTTCCTACCTGAAAAAGTACTACTAGTGATCCTCAGCCAATCCCGAGCCCTACAAAAGCAATGTCATAGATCATGCATCTCTATGTTTCTTACTTGCAGTTTAGGTTATTGCTTCAACATCACGCGTGATACAGCATTCGTATTTTTGCTTTCCTTTCGTTTGCATTTTAATCATAATATGAAACATTAGCATAACCATTGCCCGATGAGGAAAATCGGAAGGCCAGCCTTCTTAGGAAGAGTTCTGATCCTCCTCATATGTTACTACCTGTGTGACCTAGGGAGCGAGGGAGTAACTATTTACGGGGAATTGGACGAAATGTACAGATTCTCAAGGGGCCTATACCTCGAGAGGGAGGAAAAATGTTAGGGTGTGAGTGAGTGTGAGCCAAAAAAAATAGACATCGGAGCACAAAAGAAATGAGAAGATAGAAGTTGAAAGATAGAAGTCAGCTCCAATGAGAGAAGCATGCGAGACAACTCTTTCCTTATCACATTACTTGGAGAAGAGTTGAAGCATACACCTACCAAGCCCATATTTTCAAAGGGACTAGCCACCCCTTAAGTTAAACTGAAAAGAGCAGCCACCTCCCAGCCTAGGTGTTTATTACCTCCAAGTAGGGATAGTGTAAGTCAGCACGCCTTTGAGGGAGTAAAAAAAAAGGAAAATTATTGAAAAAAGTAGGTGTAGGGTCCTAGGAGTTTGGCATGGAGCCCGTTTTATCTCAACAGTCCATTGAGTGAGTGAGAGCCACCATAAACCCAGGGATCCAGGTAGCATCAAGTGAGTTGAGGATATTCTAGTTCCGTATAGCAGGCAATAAAGGCTTCCTTGGCGCTGAGGGCACCAATATCTTCTATAAACCATGCACAAATCTTGCTTCCATCTTATAAGTCTTGCATAAATCATTTGGCATTCAGCATTTTCGATCGCACCACTTTTGCATTCTGCATCGCTTTGCAAGGCGTTTGCCATTGTTCCAACCAGGGGCATGCCAGCTGCCTTTTGAATTGCAATATTGGCAAAAAGGGAGCTTCATCCAAGGGCATGTTAACCTCTCTTTGGTTGGAAATAGGCTTTGTCTAGGGGCATGCCAACTGCCTTTCTAAGTCAAGAGGATCACTAGGACCATACTACTGTCAGGAGCATATGGGCCAACACAAACTGCTTGTTGCATAAAGCATAGATCCATTGCAATCACAGACCAAATAAGAATCTGGAATGACACGGTGTAAAAGCAAAATTGTCCCTTTATAATAGTTCTTCAGTTGTACAGCATTTGCTCACCTGATAATAGTGGACTCTCAAGTTACAATCAGTCGACTCTTGCCCTTTTCGAGGTGCCAATTCCTGTAAATGAAGTGGCACTAGGAGGAAGTTCACTTATAGGCCAGGTTTCTCGAATTTCGGCTTCATACTCTGCAGTGCAATCCAAACCTTTAGTAATGGCAAGACCAGAAGATTGAATGCCGCCACGCGCCAAGTGGGCTAACTCAGAGGTTGTCACATCAGAACTGAGGATGTATCTTTAGAAGCAGTCGGGCATAGGGCTTTGCTCAATTGAACCTGGCAAAAGCCAAATTGACGAAGAACACAAACAGGATGGTATTCCACACCGCCCGTTAGCCCTGAAAGGACAATCACTCGCATATCACTATCGTTAAAGAAGACAGTGAAGGGCTTCGCAGTCGTGAGCAGAATGCGCCAGACTACAGTGTCCTCGGTAAGATTCCGTAATCTTTCACATAGCTCGTGGACACCTGGAAGGGTGCGTGAATGATTGGTGCGACTATAGGAGTCGAAGACAGAGTATTGGGAGCGTAGGACTTCCACCCCCATGTGGGCAGCAAGCCAAGTCTATTAGGGAAAAGCAGAGCACAATTAAATAAGCACAGTAAATCATTAAAGTAGCGTTGTTGACTTACTTGCACTAAGGCAACGCAACCATTGAAATGCCAAGAATGTTTCAATGCCCGGTCCAAGCCAACATAGGTCTTTGCCAGAAGAATGGGGGCAAGATCAATTTGGTGAGTAATCATGGCCAACACTATCTCTGCCACCTCAATGGCAACTATCATTCGGCCATGATTGAAGATGAGCTCTCCAAGGAAACGTACCACAAAGCCGTGGAGCCACAAGCTACCTAAGGGCACATAGTTGCTGGCAATCTTGTCAAAATAATCCAGGCGCAGCATTGTCACCGACCCATCTTTGCAGATGAGGCTTTTCTCACAAGCATTTTGGGATAAGCTTGTCAGCTGGCTTAAGACAGAGGCATAGCTGTCACGGCATATGAAAACTGACGGTGACATGTACGGCGACAGGCCGCAGATCCGTCGGGTTTCTTCCAAGGTTAGAGTAAGTTCCATCTACCCAAAGTGGAATACATGGAAAACGGACTTCTAGAATCTAGCTGCAGCACATAACAAGTGCCAATTCACCTCCACCTTGACAATGTTCAACAACGAGGAGGATATGCCCCAAACCCGCAGTTGCTCACGATCTTCAGTAGTTAATGCACCAACCCATCTTTGTAGAACATCAGAGCAGTGTTTTGGTGTCACCATGGTCGGGTACCCTTGCATGGAAATCATGAGGATGGATACTGGAGCAAAGCATCGCCGGAGTAATGTAAAAGTCACAGCAGAAAGTCATATAGCCATGTGGTTTCTCAAGGTGGAGAGGATTAAACAAGTCCACAAATCCAAAAATGATAGAAATATGAGAGAATATGCAGCAAATCTGAGATTGATAGAAATCAGAGCATATAGTTTCTTCCTATTGCAAGAAATTAAAGTGTGATGAAGAAATCGGCGTATGTAGTCTTTTCCCCGTTACAAGATATGAAGGGATATGAGCAACAAAGATCAAATGGAGGAGCAGTATGTGGATCTATGTAAATATCAAGAATCCTCTCAAGGAGGATCATGTTTTCTATGTCATATCAGAGAAAACAGGCAAGATCACATACCAATGCAAGGCAAGAAGGAATGTAACTGGCACTGGAAGAGCAAAAATGAAGCTTCAAGGAAGATTGAGGGCTTGAGAATGGTTTTGCAGTAAGAGGCGGCGTATTTTGTTGGGGAATATGAAGTAATATAGAAAAGAGAAAGGGGTCGCAGCAGAAAAGGAAAGCAAGCTGTCATTTTTATAGGAGGCACACCAACTAGGTGCACAGACCAGGCGCACATCGCTGGCGCACCACTAGTCAGGTAGCAAACATACTCCCCCTTTAAATATCAAGCTCGGCCAAATCGACGCCATTTTTCAAAACCTACATGAAAACGTACATTTTACACACACAGATAATTACCCCAAAAGAGGGTTGCATTCCAAAGACAGATTTGCATTCATGCACTTTTCACAAGTTACATTATTCACAGAGTACAAGTTGCATCATTTATAAAAAGAGTGGCAAACAGAAAGTGATTGAACTGGAAAAGACAAACAACTACTCCTTGTCAGACTCCTCCTCATCGGAAGATCCTTCCTGGAAGCTCTTAGCCAAGAGTCGGGCCCCTCGTCGAGTTATCCGGCGAGAGTATCGGACAACAGCAGCAGACTGAGAATGGACAGAAGAACTCAGGACCCTCTATGAAACCTCAGTGTCAAAATGGTCCTCCTCAGACACTTCCAAGGTGAATTCTCCACTACTGGTTGATTCACCTTGTTAGCTAGGTAGTCTTACTGAAAGATTCGCAAAAGAATGTTAGGTTTACAACAGTACCAAAGCATGCAAATAAAGGAAAGTAAAAAAAAAAGAATACCCGTATGATATTCCGCCACCGCAGTTCCTGCATGAATTTGCAAATGTGTCAAGTGAATTTGTGGTATAAACAAGGTGAGATTTACAAGTAAAATAAAGGCGACATACCCGTTTCCTCCTAATGTCCTCGTATAAGGAGGCAAACTACTCCTCGAAGCCCTACGGGAGTAAAATAAGTCTTAGATTAAACCTTCTATATGGAGCAAAATTATTTAAGCAGAAAGTACAAGGATTTACCTTGGCCCAGTCTGAGGCATACCACATCCCATGCTGGCTGTCGCGCACAGCCTCCTCAAAAAGGTAGGGCTTCCCGACCCACCTGTACCATGCCAAATAATCAGTGTAATTGACTTCTAGGAGAATGTGTCTATCTTGCGAAGCCACAGCTGTAGCTTGCCGACTCCTAGCAGCGGCACGAGACGAGACTGGGAGATTCATGTTTGTAGGAGGAGCAGGGATGCAAAATTCATCCAGGAACTGATGCCTCACTCGTCCTAGGAGGAAGTAGGCCGACTTCTTCATGCAATAGAATTTCACTTGCTTATCTCTCAGAATGCGGCCAGAGTTCATACATGCCCAGTTGAAGCCATCATATCGCAAAAATGGGCACAGGTGAACTTGTGTGCAAAAGGGCAATCATAAGCAAAGCAGGCAAATAATGTTATGCAGAAAATAAAATCAAGGAAATAAAACTTACATCCCTAGCTCTACCAAGTCCAACAGATATCGGTAGGACTCATAGCTATAAACTCCCGCAGTAACCAGGTGGTTAGCCTCAACCCACTGACGAGGGAGGGGAAGAAGCTCATCCTGAAGGCGACCAAAGCAGTCCCCCGTGTAATATGCTCCATAGCCCAATACTAGCAAAAGCAAGCAGAAGGAAAGTTAATTATCAAATATTATCAAGAAAATTTTGCAAAAAAGAAATAAATTTTCACTAGTACTTACAGTGAACAGTCTCACATGAGACTGGCGACCCAGCCTGGCTACATTGTCCAGTCCGCAGATCAACCAGGTGTAGCTAGCCCCGACCTAGTCATAATGGTCTAGGTACTCTAGGTTGGTTAGATATACTAGCCAATCAACGTGATTGAAATAATCAGAAGAGTCGTAGAAAATCATGGCGAGCAGATCTAATAAGAAATGCCTGAGTACGAAGTCGGCCTCGTCATTGCCCGACTCCAGGTTGGGCCAGAACTGGTCCCACTCTTGAAGCCAACCCACTGTGATCATGTGCTCCCCCCCGAGGTGGCTTTGGAGGAACACGACCCAGGTGTGCAGGAGCTAGGTGCATCCCGTGGGTAGTCTCGCCAATAATCAACTCATTGCCGAAAGGAAGGCCCCTCAGCAAGGCCCACTGGTCGGGCAGTACTGTCAACTCTCCGAACAAAAAGTGGATGGTGTGTGTCTCAAATCTCCATCTCTTTGCTAAGGCTCGGAAGAAGTTGTAATGTCCATGAATGGCCGAGATGCGAAGTAAACCACCAAAAGGGGACCAGTGGAGTAAGAAATCCTGTAGAAACTCGGGCAGGCGGCGTAAATGGTCGAGCATGGGGGCCCAATGACACCACATTACCTGGTTCGCATCCCCAACTTGAAACAGCAAAAGCAACACAAATACAGGATTAGAGAAGCAGTAGTGTCAAAGCCAAGACACACTAAAAGAGGAGCGAAGATAGTTACCTCAAAGTCTGGGCCCTCACAAATGTGGTCGCCACTGAGTAATCGCCCGCGAAGTTGCCCGACTCCTAAAAACACATTTATTAATTGAAATGGCAAGCTTATATCACAGGCACAAGTCATTCCAAATGGGCTTACCTCGACGGGGATAGCAGGTGTCGAGCTACTAGAAGCCCGAGACCTCGAGGAGCTGCCCCGCCGTCGTGGACGAGAACTAGAAGGTCTGTCCCGGGGAAGCTGTGGGCTCTCCCCTTAAGAAACTGGGTCATCCTGTAAGGAAACAAGGGTCAAGCCTGGGTTTAAATAAGCAGAGTAATAAAAGAAGAGCAATATATTAAGGCATAGCAAAGCTCAAGTCATGAGATAATATGTGGCGTTACGAGTATTTGCTATTGGGTACATTTATAAAATATGCAGTAAATGGCAAAGTAAAAAAAATATATGATATGCACAAACAAAGCACATTGGCATGTGTTACAACATCTTGGCATCCACAGTTTTTTTTACAAAAGTGCAGATTAAATGAAATGCAAGCATAGCCCAATATTGCAAAATGGGATTCATTATTAAAGGAAACGCAAGTAGTTACGTGAAAATATGGAGGTTATGACCATTATAGTTACTGGGCATTGTTGTTATTGCTATTAGCGTTTACAAAGGTGGGACTTATTACTGTTGCTATAAAAGCATGGGCATGTACCACTCTGTAATTTTGTTTGCCACTGTTTTGCAGTTGACGTTATTGTTGCCCTACAACTATTTTGCTCAAACATGGGTCGATAAATGAGGAATTGACTTGAAATAACAAAAAAATTGACTCAAGCTTTGAAACTGGCAGTTCATGATTTGGTTCAAGGGCAGAATCATATCTCAAGTGACTTAGAATGGCAAAATGGCATATATATGTTCAATCACATAAGGAAAAAAAAACATGTCTTCAATTTATGTTTTATGGCACGAATGGCAGTATAAGCTCAATCTGCATAGAACAAGGTCTATTGGTGCATAATAAAATCACCCAATGCCCAAGCCACCACTCCACCTATGCCGTCCCAATGACCTGCAGGAGTGCCCCGTCGGAGTGCCCAAGACCGAACGCAACCCACTGGAATGCCCAAATCCCAAGCCATCACCGCTAACCGTTCACGACCCACAACTCGTCGGAAAACCCGCCACCACCTCACGGACCACAGTCCACCACCACACGGCTCAAACCGCCGCTCACAGCCCACTCTGCTCCTCCCGCACGCACCACCCAACCACTGGAACCCAACATTACACGCACACCACTCGACAGCTCGATCCACCACCATGGCCAACCCGCAAATCCATCGAAACCCACCAACCTGCCGGCCATCCAAACAAGAAGCAAGCACACAAGAAAAAAGAAGAGATCAGAAAAAAAAAGGAGTACCTCCACCGACGAGCCCCTCTCCAACCAATCCCAGAGGGTTCGGTCCATCGCCTCTGCCGCCGAGCCGGGTCGCCACTGCACCTAGCCGCCGCACCAACCCTGAGCACCACGCCGACGCACCACCAAGGTCCACCATCGTCGGCTTTGAGGAGAAGAGAGGGAGAGAATGGGGTTTCATTGAGGAGAAGAGGAGGAGAAATGGAGAGAGGGGGAATGGGTTTCGTCCCTTGGAAGGGAAAATGGTGAAGGAAAATGGACGCCTTTACAGAGTGTTCCGGCGATGCGCAAGTGGGGCTCCGACGATGGTCAAGCAGGAGAATCACTGTAAGTATTTCCGTTGTTTTTTTTCCTTTGTCTTCTCCTCTATTTATAGGGGACCCTTGAGCATCCCTCTGCCCTCCTCCAACGGCTCCATTTCTTGCCGTTTCATTTCCGGCCATAAAGGCCTGGTAACCGCCAGATTTACTACGGCCATGAATGGGTGAAACGGTCATCCGTTTCACCCTTCATTTGAAATGGTCTTCAATGACCATTACTCACATCTCCCACTTGGTCATGAAGACCATGCACAAGTTCCATGCACAGAGATGTTTTATTTCCACTTCTACTATCCGT
>JAMKQA010001562.1:0-25072 GCA_024699735.1 Posidonia australis | reverse complement strand
AACTAGTCAATCGAGAAACTATCAGTGATAGTTCGAAAAGCAGGATACCGAATACGTCCACCGAGATGTTGCCAGTAATGATTCGGAAAGCGGGACAACGAATACGTCTACCGAGAAGTAGTCGGTGACGACTCAGAAAGCAGGATGAACGAACAAATCAACCGAGAAGCAATCGGTGACAGCTCAAAAGGCAGGATACCGAATACGTCCATCGAGAAGCTGTCGGTGACGATTCGAAAAGCAAGATAGATGAACTAATCAACCGAGAAGCATTCGGTGACAGTTCGAGAGGCCGGATACCGAATATGTCCACCGAGAAACAGCCGGTGATGATTCGGAAAGCAGGATAGACGAACTAGTCAACCGAGAAGCCATCGGTGATAGTTCGAAAGGCAGGATACCGAATATGTCCACCGAGATGCAGCCGATGATGATTCGGAAAGCAGGATAGACGAACTAGTCAACCGAGAAGCTGTCGATGACAGTTCTGAAAGCAGGACAACGAGTACGTCTTTCGAGAAGCAGCCAGTGACGATTCAGAAAGTTGGATAAAAGAACTAATCAACCGAGAAGCAATCGATGACAGTTTGAAAGGCAGGATACCGAATACGACCCCGAGATGCAACCGGTGATGATTCAAAAAGCAGGGTAGATGAACTAGTCAACCGAGAAGCAATCAGTGACAGTTCGAAAGGCACGATACCGAATATGTCCACTGAGAAGCAGCCGTTGACGATCTGGAAAACGGGATAGACGAACTAGTCCACCGAGAAGTATTCGGTGACAGTTCGAATGGCAGGATACCGAATACGTTCACCGAGAAGCAGCCGGTGATGGTTCGTAATGCTGGATAGATGAAGTAGTCAACTGAGATGCAATCAGTGATAGTTCGAAACGCAGGATACCGAATATGTCCACCGAGATGCAGTCGGTGACGATTCGGAAAGTGGGATAGACGAACTAGTCAACCGAGAAGCAATCAGTGACAGTTCGAAAGGCTGGATACCGAATACGTCCACCGAGAAGCAGCCGGTGACGGTTCAGAAAGCTGGATAGACGAATGAGTGAACAGAGAAGCAATCAGTGATAATTCGAAAGGCAGGATACCAAATACGTCCAACGAGATGCAGCCGGTGACGATTCGGAAAGCTGGATAGACGAACTAGTTGATCGAGAAGCAATCGGTGACAGTTCGAAAGGCAGGATACCGAATACGTCCACCGAGATGCAGCCAGTGACGATTTGGAAAGCTGGATAGATGAACTAGTCAACCGAGAAGCTGTCGGTGATAGTTCGAAAAGCAGGATACCGAATACATCCATTGAGATGCAGCCGGTGACGATTCGGGAAGCGGGACGACGAATACGTCTACCGAGAAGCAACCGATGACGATTCAGAAAGTAGGATAAACAAACATATCAGCCGAGAAGCAATCGGTGAAAGCTCGAAAGGCAGGATACCGAATACGTCCACCGAGAAGCAGCTGGTGATGAATCGGAAAGTAGGATAGACGAACTAGTCAACTGAGAAGCCATCGGTGATAGTTCGAAAAGCAGGATACCAAATATGTCCACCGAGAAGCAGCCAGTGACAATTCGTAAAGCAGGATAGACGAACTTGTCAACCGAGAAGATGTCGATGATAGTTCGGAAAGCAGGACAACGAGTACGTGTTCCGAGTAGCAGCCAGTGATGATTCAGAAAGTAGGATAAACGAACTAATCAACCGGGAAGCAGTCGGTGACAGTTTGAATGGCAGGATACCGAATACGACCACTGAGATGCAGCCAATGATGATTCGAAAAGCAGTATAGACGAACTAGTCAACCGAGAAGCAATCGGTGACAGTTCGAAAGGTAGGATACCGAATATGTCCACCGAGAAGCAGCCGGTGACGATTTGGAAAGCGGGATAGACGAACTAGTCCATGCAGAAGCAAAGCTGGATAGAAGAACTAGTCAACCGAGATGCAATCAGTGATAGTTCGAAACGTAGGATACCGAATATGTCCACCGAGAAGCAACCGATGACGATTCGGAAAGTGGGATAGACGAACTAGTCAACCGAGAAGCAATCGGTGACAGTTCGAAAGGCAGGATACCGATTACGTCTACCAAGATGCAGCTGCAGACGGTTCGAATGACAGGATACCAAATACGTCCACCAAGAAGCAACCGGTGACGATTCGGAAAGCAGGATAGACAAACTAGTCGACCGAGAAGCAATCGGTGACTGCTCGAAAGGTAGGATACCGAATACGTCCACCGAGAAGCAGCCTGTGACGGTTCAGAAAGCTGGATAGACGAACTAGTCAACCGAGAAGCAAACGGTGACAGTTCGAAAGGCAGGATGCCGAATACGTCCTCCGAGAAGCAGCCGGTGACGGTTCAGAAAGCTAAATAGACGAACAAGTCAACCGAGAAGCAATCAATGACTGTTCGAAAGGCAGGATAACGAATATGTCCACCGAGAAGTAGCCGGTGACGATTCGGAAAGCGGGATAGACGAACTAGTCAACAAAGAAGCAATCGGTGACTGTTCGAAAGGTAGGATACCGAAAACGTCCACCGAGAAGCAGCCGGTGTTGGTTCGGAAAGCTGGATAGCCAAACTAGTCAACCGAGAAGCAATCGGTGCTAGTTCGAAAGGCAGGATGCCCAATACGTCCACCGAGATGCAGCCAGTGACGATTCAGAAAGTAGGATTGACGAACTAGTCGACCGAGAAGCAATCGGAAACAGTTCGAAAGGCAGGATACCGAATACATCCACCGAGAAGTAGCCGGTGACGGTTCGGAAAGCAGGATAGATGAACTAGTCAACTGAGAAGCAATCGATGACAGTTCGAAAGGTAGGATAACGAATACGTCCACCGAGAAGCAGCCGGTGACGGTTCGGAAAGCTTGATTGACGAATTAGTCGACTGGGAAGTAGTTGGTGACAGTTCATAAGGCAGGATACCGAATATGTCCACCGAGAAGCAGCCAGTGACGATTCGGAAAGCGGGATAGACGAACTAGTCAATCGAGAAGCAATCGGTGAAAGTTCGAAAGCAGGATACCGAATACGTCCACCAAGAAGCAGCCGGTGACGGTCCCGAATGTTGGATAGACGAACTAGTCGACAAAGATGCAATCGGTGAAAGTTCTAAAGGCAAGATACCAAATACGTCGACCGAGATGCAGCCGGTGACGGTTCGGAATGCTGGATAGACGAACTAGTCAACAAAGATGCAATCGGTGATAGTTCGAAAGGCAAGATACCAAATATGTCGACCGAGATGCAGCCGGTGAAGATTCAGAAAGCAGGATAGACGAACTAGTCGACCGAGAAGCAGTCGGTGACAGTTCGAAAGGCAGGATACCGAATACGTCCACGGAGAAGCAGCCTGTGACGGTTCAGAAAGCTGGATAGACGAACTAGTCAACCGTGATGCAATCGGTGATAGTTCGAAAGGTAGGATACCGAATACGTCCACCGAGAAGCAGCCGGTGACGATTCAGAATGCAGGATAGAGAAACTAGTCAACCGAGAAGTAATCGGTGACAGTACGAAAAGCAGGATACCTAATATGTCCACCGAGACGCAGCCCGTCACGATTCGGAAAGTAGGATAGACAAAGTAGTCAACCGAGAAGCAGTCGGTGACCGTTTAAATGGCAGGATACCAAATACGTCCACCGAGATGCAGCCGGTGACGACTTGGAAAGCGGGATCGACGAACTAGACCGCTGAGAAGCAATCGGTGACAGTTCGAAAGGCAAGATACCGAATCCGTCCACCAAGAAGCAGTCGGTGACGGTTTGGAAAGCTGGATAGACGAACTAGTCAACCGAGAAGCAATCGGTGACAGTTCAAAAGGCAAGATACCGAATATGTCCACCGAGAAGCATCCGGTGACGATTCGGAAAGTGGGATAGACAAACTAGTCAACCGAGAAGCAATCAGTGACAATTTGAAAGGCAGGATACCGAATACGTCCACCGAGAAGCAGCCGGTGACGGTTTGGAAAGCTGGATAGACGAACAAGTCAACCGAGAAGCAATCGGTGACAGTTCGAAAGGCAAGATACCGAATATGTCCACCGAGAAGCAGCCGATGACGATTCGGAAAGCAAGATAGACGAACTAATCATCCGTGAAGCAATCAGTGATAGTTCGAGAGGCAGGATACCAAATATGTCCAGCGAGAAGTAGCCGGTGACGATTCGGAAAGCAGGTTTGACGAACTAGTCAACCGAGAAGTAATCGATGACAGTTCGGAAGGCTGGATACCGAATCTGTCCACCGAGAAGCATCCGATGACGATTCGAAAAAGCAGGATATACGAACTAGTCAACCGAGAAGCAGTCGATGACAGCTTGAAAAGTAGGACAACAAATACGTCTACCGAGAAGCAACCGGTGACGATTCAGAAAGTATGATAAACGAACTAATCAACCGAGAAGCAATCAATGACAGTTCAAAAGGCAGGATACCGAATACGACCACCGAGAAGCAGCCGGTGACGATTCGAAAAGCAGGATAGACGAAATAGTCAACCAAGAAGCAATTGGTGACAGTTCAAAAAACAGGATACCGAATATGTCCACCGAGAAGTAGCCAGTGACGATTCAGAAGGCGGGATAGACGAACTAGTCAACTGAGAAGCAATCGGTGACAGTTCGAAAGGCATGATACCGAATATGTCCATCGAGAAGCAACCGGTGACGATTCGGAAAGCGGGAAAGACGAACTAGTCAACTGAGAAGCAATCGGTGACAATTCGAAAGGCAGGATACCAAATACGTCCACCGAGAAGAAGCCGATGACGGTTCGGAATGCAAGATAGACGAACTAGTCAACTGAGAAGCAATCGGTGATAGTTCAAAAGGCAGGATACCAAATATGTCCATCGAGATGTAGCCAGTGACGATTCGGAAAGCAGGATAGACGAACTAGTCGACCGAGAAGCAATCAGTGATAGTTCGAAAGGCAGGATACCGAATACGTCCACCGAGAAGTAGTCGGTGACGGTTTGGAAAGAAAGATAGATGAACTAGTCAACCGAGAAGCAATCGGTCACAGTTCGAAAGGCAGGATACCGAATACGTCCCCCGAGAAGAAGCCGGTGACGGTTCGGAAAGCTGGATTGATGAATTAGTCAACTGAGAAGCAATCGGTGGTAGTTCGAAAGGCTGGATGTCGAATATGTCCACCGAGAAGCAGCCAGTGACGATTCGGAAGGCGGGATAGATGAACTAGACAACCGAGAAGCAATCAGTGACAGTTTGAAAGGCAAGTTACCGAATACGTCCACCGAGATGCAGCCGGTGACGGTTCGGAAAGCTGGATAGACGAACTAGTCAACTGAGATGCAATCGATGACAGTTCGAAAGGCCGGATACCAATTACGTCCATCGAGATGCAGGCGGTGACAATTCGGAAAGCGGGATAGCAGAACTAGTCGTCCGAGAAGCAATCGGTGATAGTTCGAAAGGTAGGATACCGAATACGTCCACCGAGAAGCAGCCTGTGACAGATCGGAAAGCAGGATAGACGAACTAGTCAACCGAGAAGCAGTCGGTGACAGTTCGAAAGGCGGGATACGAAATAGGTCCATAGAGAAGCTGCCAGTGACGATTCAGAAAGAAGGATAGACGAACTAGTCAACCGAGAAGCAGTCAGTGACAGTTCGAAATGCAGGATACCGAATACGTCCACTTACGTCCACCGAGATGCTGCCAGTGACGATTCAGAAAGCAGGAAAGATGAACTAGTCAATCAAGAAGCAATCGGTGACAGTTCGAAAGGCAGGATACCGAATACGTCCACCGAGAAGCAGCCGGTGACTGTTCGGAATGCTGGATAGACGAACTAGTCAACGAAGATGCAATCGGTGACAGTTCAAAAGGCAGGATACCAAATACGTCGACCAAGATGCAGCCGGTGACGATTCAGAAAGCAAGATAGATGAACTAGTCAACCGAGATGCAGTCGGTGACAGCTCGAAAGGCAGGATACCGAATACGTCCACCGAGAAGCAGCCTGTGACGGTTCAGAAAGTTTGATAGACGAACTAGTCAACTGTGATGCAATCGGTGATAGTTCGAAAGGTAGGATACCGAATACGTCCACCGAGAAGCAGCCGGTGACGATTCAGAAAGCAGGATAGACAAACTAGTCAACCGAGAAGTAATCGGTGACAGTACGAAAAGCAGGTTACCAAATATGTCCACCGAGAAGCAGCCAGTCACAATTAGGAAAGTATGATAGACAAAGTAGTCAACCGAGAAGCTGTCGGTGACAGTTTGAATGGCAGGATACCAAATACGTCCACCGAGATGCAGCCAGTGACGACATAGAAAGCGGGATCGACGAACAAGACCATTGAGAACCAATCGGTGACAGTTCGAAAGGCAGGAACCGAATACGTCCACCGAGAAGCAGTCGGTGACGGTTTGGAAAGCTAGATAGACAACTAGTCAACCGAGAAGCAATCGGTGACATTTCGATAGACAGGATACAAAATACGTCCACAAGGAAGCTACCAATGACGATTCAGAAAGCAGGATAGACGAACTAGTCAAGCGAGAAGCAGTCGGTGACTGTTCGAAAAGCAGGATACCGAATACGTCCACCGAGAAGAAGCCAGTGACGATTCAGAGAGCAGGATAGTTGAAATAGTCAACCAAGAAGCAGTCAGTGATAGTTCGAAAGGCCGGATACCAAATAAGTCCATCGAGATGCAGACAGTGACGATACAGAAAGCAGGATAGACGAACTAGTCAACTGAGAAGCTGTCGGCGATAGTACGAAAAGCAGGATACCGAATACGTCCACCGAGATGTAGTCGGTGACAATTCGGAAATCGGGACATAAAATACGTCTACTGGGAAGCAGCCGGTGACGATTCGGAAAGCAGGATAAACGAACTAATCAGCCGAGAAGCAATCAGTGACAGTTCGAAAAGCAGGATACCGAATACGTCCATCGAGAAGCTGCCGGTGATGATTAGGAAAGTAATATAGACGAACTAGTCAACTGAGAAGCAATCGGTGACAGTTCGAGAGGCTGGATACTGAATATGTCCAACGAGAAGCAACCAGTGACGATTCGGAAGGCAGGATAGACGAACTAGTCAACCGTGAAGCAATCAGTGACTGTTCGAAAGGCAGGATACTGAATACGTCCACCGAGAAGTAGCTGGTGATGGTTCGGAAAGCTGGATAGGTGAACTAGTCAACTGAGATGCAATCGATGACAGTTCGAAAGGCAGGATACCAATTACGTCCATCGAGATGCAGCCGGTGACGATTCGGAAAGCAGGATAGACGAACTAGTCATCCGAGAAGCAATCGGTGGTAGTTTGAAACGCAGGATACCGAATACGTCCACCGAGAAGCAGCCTGTGACGGATCAGAAAGCCGGATAGACGAACTAGTCAACCGAGAAGCAATCGGTGACAGTTCGAAAGGCAAGATACAAAATACGTCCACCGAGATGCTGCCAGTGACGATTCAGAAAGCAGGAAAGATGAACTAGTCAATCAAGAAGCAATCGGTGACTGTTCGAAAGGCAGGATACCGAATACGTCCACCGAGAAGCAGCCGGTGACGGTTCGGAATGCTGGATAGACGAACTAGTCAACGAAGATGCAATCGGTGACAGCTCAAAAGGCAGGATACCAAATACGTCGACCAAGATGCAGCCGGTGACGATTCAGAAAGCAAGATAGATGAACTAGTCAACCGAGATGCAGTCGGTGACAGCTCGAAAGGTAGGATACCGAATACGTCCACCGAGAAGCAGCCTGTGACGGTTCAGAAAGCTTGATAGACGAACTAGTCAACTGTGATGCAATCGGTGATAGTTCGAAAGGTAGGATACCGAATACGTCCATCGAGAAGCAGCCTGTGACGATTCAGAAAGCAGGATAGACAAACTAGTCAACCGAGAAGTAATCGGTGACAGTACGAAAAGCAGGTTACCAAATATGTCCACCGAGAAGCAGCCAGTCACAATTAGGAAAGTAGGATAGACAAAGTAGTCAACCGAGAAGCTGTCGGTGACAGTTTGAATGGCAGGATACCAAATACGTCCACCGAGATGCAGCCAGTGACGACAAAGAAAGCGGGATCGACGAACTAGACCACTGAGAACCAATCGGTGACAGTTCGAAAGGCAGGAACCGAATACGTCCACCGAGAAGCAGTCGGTGACGGTTTGGAAAGCTGGATAGACAACTAGTCAACCGAGAAGCAATCGGTGACATTTCAAAAGGCAGGATACAAAATACGTCCACAGAGAAGCTGCCAGTGACGATTCAGAAAGCAGGATAGACGAACTAGTCAACCGAGAAGTAGTCAGTGACTGTTCGAAAAGCAGGATACCGAATACGTCCACCGAGAAGCAGCCAGTGATGATTCAGAGAGCAGGATAGTTGAAATAGTCAACCGAGAAGCAGTCAGTGATAGTTCGAAAGGCAGGATACCAAATAAGTCCACCGAGATGCAGACAGTGACGATACAGAAAGCAGGATAGACGAACTAGTCAACCGAGAAGCTGTCGGCGATAGTACGAAAAGCAGGATACCGAATACGTCCACCGAGATGCAGTCGGTGACGATTCGGAAATCGGGACATAAGATACGTCTACTGGGAAGCAGCCGGTGACGATTCGGAAAGTAGGATAAACGAACTAATCAGCCAAGAAGCAATCAGTGACAGTTCGAAAAGCAGGATACCGAATACATCCATCGAGAAGCTGCCGGTGACGATTAGGAAAGTAATATAGACGAACTAGTCAACTGAGAAGCAATCGGTGACAGTTCGAGAGGCTGGATACCGAATATGTCCAACGAGAAGCAACCAGTGACGATTCGGAAGGCCGGATAGACGAACTAGTCAACCGAGAAGCAATCAGTGACAGTTCGAAAGGCAGGATACCGAATACGTCCACCGGGAAGCAGCCGGTGATGTTTCGGAAAGCTGGATAGGTGAACTAGTCAACTGAGATGCAATCGATGACAGTTCAAAAGGCAGGAAACCAATTATGTCCATCGAGATGCAGCCGGTGACGATTCGGAAAGCAGGATAGACGAACTAGTCGACCGAGAAGCAATCGGTGATAAATTGAAACGCAGGATACCGAATACGTCCACCGAGAAGTAGCCTGTGACGGATCGGAAAGCAGGATAGATGAACTAGTCAACCGAGAAGCAATCGGTGATAGTTCGAAAGGGAAGATACAAAATACGTCCACCGAGATGCTGCTAGTGACGATTCAGAAAGCAGGAAAGATGAACTAGTCAATCAAGAAGCAATCGGTGACAGTTCGAAAGGCAGGATACTGAATACGTCCACCGAGAAGCAGCCGGTGACGGTTCGGAATGCTGGATAGACGAACTAGTCAACGAAGATGCAATCGGTGACAGTTCAAAAGGCAGGATACCAAATACGTCGACCAAGATGCAGCCGGTGACGATTCAGAAAGCAAGATAGATGAACTAGTCAACCGAGATGCAGTCGGTGATAGCTCGAAAGGCAGGATACCGAATACGTCCACCGAGAAGCAGCCTGTGACGGTTCAGAAAGCTTGATAGACGAACTAGTCAACTGTGATGCAATCGGTGATAGTTCGAAAGGTAGGATACCGAATACGTCCACCGAGAAGAAGCCGGTGACGATTCAGAAAGCAGGATAGACAAACTAGTCAACTGAGAAGTAATCGGTGACAGTACGAAAAGCAGGTTACCAAATATGTCCACCGAGAAGCAGCCGGTCATGATTAGGAAAGTAGGATAGACAAAGTAGTCAACCGAGAAGCAGTCGGTGACAATTTGAATGGCAGGATACCAAATACGTCCACCGAGATGCAGCGAGTGACGACTTAGATAGCGGGATCAACGAACTAGACCACTGAGAACCAATCGGTGATAGTTCGAAAGGCAGGAATCGAATACGTCTACCGAGAAGCAGTCAGTGACGGTTTCGAAAGCTGGATAGACGAACTAGTCAATCGAGAAGCAATCGGTGACAGTACGAAAGGCAAGATACCGAATATGTCCACCGAGAAGCAGCCAGTGACGATTCGGAAAGTGGGATAGACGAACTAGTCAACCGAGAAGCAATCGGTGACAATTCGAAAGGTAGGATACCGAATACGTCCACCGAGAAGTAGCCGGTAACGGTTTGGAAAGCTGGATAGACGAACAAGTCAACCGCGAAGCAATCGGTGATAGTTCGAAAGGCAAGATACCGAATATGTCCACCGAGAAGCAGCCGATGACGATTCGGAAAGCAAGATAGACGAACTAATCATCCGTGAAGCAATCGATGATAGTTCGAGAGGCAGGATACCGAATATGTCAACCGAGAAGCAGCCGGTGACGATTCGGAAAGCTGGATTGACGAACTAGCCAACCGAGAATTAATCGGTGACAGTTCGAAAGGCTGGATACCGAATATGTCTACCGAGAAGCATCCGATGACGATTCGAAAAGCAGGATAGACGAACTAGTCAACCGAGAAGCAGTCGATGACAGTTTGAAAAGTAGGACAAAAAATATGTCTACCAAGAAGCAGCCGGTGACGATTCAGAAAGTAGGATAAACGAACTAATCAATCGAGAAGCGATCAATGACAGTTCGAAAGGCAGGATATCGAATACGACCACCGAGAAGCAGCCGGTGACGATTCGAAAAGCAGGATAGACGAAATAGTCAACCAAGAAGCAATTGGTGACTGTTCGAAAAACAGGATACCGAATATGTCCACCGAGAAATAGCCAGTGACGATTCGGATGGCGGGATAGACGAACAAGTCAACTGAGAAGCAATCGATGACAGTTCGAAATGCATGATACCGAATATGTCCACCGAGAAGCAGCCGGTGACGATTCGAAAAGCGGGATAGATGAACTAGTCAACTGAGAAGCAATCGGTGACAATTCGAAAGGCAGGATACCGAATACGTCCACCGAGAAGAAGCCGGTAACAGTTCGGAATGCAGGATAGACGAACTAGTCAACTGAGAAGCAATCGGTGACAGTTCGAAAGGCAGGATACCAAATATGTCCATCGAGATGTAGCCGGTGACGATTCGGAAAGCAGGATAGACGAACTAGTCGACCGAGAAGCAATTAGTGACAGTTCGAAAGGCAGGATACCGAATACGTCCACCGAGAAGTAGTCGGTGACGGTTCGGAAACAAAGATAGACGAACTAGTCAACCGAGAAGCAATCGGTGACAGTTCGAAAGGCAGGATACCGAATACGTCCCCCGAGAAGAAGCCGGTGACGGTTCGGAAAGCTGGATTGATGAATTAGTCAACCGAGATGCAATCGGTGATAGTTCGAAAGGCTGGATGCCAAATATGTCCACCGAGAAGCAGCCAGTGACGATTCGGAAGGCGGGATAGACGAACTAGTCAACCGAGAAGCAATCAGTGACAGTTCGAAATGCAGGATACCGAATACGTCCACCGAGATGCAGCCGGTGATTGTTCGGAAAGCTGGATAGACGAACTAGTCAACCGAGATGCAATCGATGACAGTTCGAAAGGCAGGATACCAATTACGTCCATCGAGATGCAGCCGTTGACGATTCGAAAAGCAGGATAGCCGAACTAGTCATCCGAGAAGCAATCGGTGTTAGTTCGAAAGGTAGGATACCGAATACGTCCACCGAGAAGAAGCCTGTGACGGATCGGAAAGTAGGATAGACGAACTAGTCAACCGAGAAGCAATTAGTGACAGTTCGAAAGGCAGGATAAAAATACGTCCACCGAGTAGCTGCCAGTGACGATTCAGAAAGCAGGAAAGACGAACTAGTCAACTGAGAAGCAGTCGGTGACAGTTCGAAAAGCAGGATACCGAATACGTCCACCGAGAAGCAGCCAGTCACGATTTAGAGAGCAGGATAGATGAAATAGTCAACCGAGAAGTAGTCAGTGATAGTTCGAAAAGCAGGATAACAAATAAGTCCACCGAGATGCAGACAGTGACAATACAGAAAGCAGGATAGACGAACTAGTCAACCAAGAAGCTGTCGGCGATAGTACGAAAAGCAGGATACCGAATACGTCCACCGAGATGCAGTCGGTGACGATTCGGAAATCGGGACATAAAATACGTCTACTGGGAAGCAGCCGGTGACGATTCAGAAAGCAGGATAAACGAACTAATCAGCCGAGAAGCAATCAGTGACAGTTCAAAAAGTAGGATACCGAATACATCCATCGAGAAGCTGCCGGTGACGATTAGGAAAGTAATATAGACGAACTAGTCAACTGAGAAGCAATCGGTGACAGTTCGAGAGGCTGGATACCGAATATGTCCAACGAGAAGCAACCAGTGACGATTCGGAAGGCGGGATAGACGAACTAGTCAACCGAGAAGCAATCAGTGACAGTTCGAAAGGCAGGATACCGAATACGTCCACCGAGAAGCAGCCGGTGACGGTTAGGAAAGCTGGATAGATGAAGTAGTCAACTGAGATGCAATCGATGACAATTCGAATGGCAGGATACCGAATACGTCCACTGAGAAGCAGCCGGTGACGGTTTGGAAAGCTGGATAGACGAACAAGTCAACCGAGAAGCAATCGATGACAGTTCGAAAGGCAAGATACCGAATATGTCCACCGAGAAGCAGCCGATGACGATTCGGAAAGCAAGATAGACGAACTAATCATCCATGAAGCAATCGATGATAGTTCGAGAGGCAGGATACCGAATATGTCCACGGAGAAGCAGCCGGTGACGATTCGGAAAGAAGGATTGACGAACTAGTCAACCGAGAAGTAATCGGTGACAGTTCGAAAGGCTGGATACCGAATATGTCCACCGAGAAGCATCCAATGACGATTCGAAAAGCAGGATAGACGAACTAGTCAATCGAGAAGTAGTAGATGAATGTTTGAAAAGTAGGACAACAAATACGTCTACCAAGAAGTAGCCGGTGACGATTCAGAAAGTAGGATAAACGAACTAATCAACCGAGAAGCAATCAATGACAGTTCGAAAGGCAGGATACCGAATACGACCACCGAGAAGCAGCCGGTGACGATTCGAAAAGCAGGATAGACGAAATAGTCAACCAAGAAGCAATTGGTGACAGTTCGAAAAATAAGATACCGAATATGTCCACCGGGAAGTAGCCAGTGACGATTCGGAAGGCGGGATAGACGAACTAGTCAACTTAGAAGCAATCGGTGACAGTTCGAAAGGCATGATACCGAATATGTCCACCGAGAAGCAGCCGGTGACGATTTGGAAAGCGGGATAGATGAACTAGTCAACTGAGAAGCAATCGATGACAATTCGAAAGGCAGGATATCGAATACGTCCACCGAGAAGAAGCCGGTGACGGTTCGGAATGTAGGATAGACGAACTAGTCAACTGAGAAGCAATCGTTGACAGTTCGAAAGGCAGGATACCAAATATGTCCATCAAGATGTAGCCGGTGACAATTCGGAAAGCAGCATAGATGAACTAGTCGACTGAGAAGCAATTAGTGACAGTTCGAAAGGCAGGATACCGAATACGTCCACCGAGAAGTAGTCGGTGACGGTTCGGAAAGAAAGATAGACGATCTTGTCAACCGAGAAGCAATCGGTGACAGTTCGAAAGGCATGATACCGAATACGTCCCCTGAGAAGAAGCCGGTGACGGTTCGGAAAGCTGGATTGATGAATTAGTCAACCGAGATGCAATCGGTGATAGTTTGAAAGGTTGGATGCCGAATATGTCCACCGAGAAGCAGTCAGAGACGATTCGGAAGGGGGGATAGAGGAACTAGTCAACCGAGAAGCAATCAGTGACAGTTCGAAAGGCAGGATACCGAATACGTCCACCGAGATGCAGCCGGTGACGGTTCGGAAAGCTGGATAGACGAACTAGTCAACTGAGATGCAATCGATTACAGTTCGAAAGGCAGGATACCAATTACGTCCATCGAGATGCAGCCGGTGACGATTCGGAAAGCAGGATAGCCGAACTTGTCGTCCAAGAAGCAATCGGTGATAGTTCGAAAGGCAGGATACCGAATACGTCCACCGAGAAGTAGCCTGTGACGGATCGGAAAGAAGGATAGACGAACTAGTCAACCGAGAAGCAATTGGTGACAGTTCGAATGGCAGGATACAAAATACGTCCACCAAGAAGCAGCTAGTGACGATTCAGAAAGCAGGAAAGACGAACTAGTCAACCGAGAAGCAGTCGGTGACAGTTCGAAAAGCTGGATACCGAATGTGTCCACCGAGAAGCAACCAGTGACGATTCGGAAGGCGGGATAGACGAACTAGTCAATTGAGAAGCAATCAGTGATAGTTCGAAAGGCAGGATACCGAATACGTCCACCGAGAAGCAGCCGGTGACGGTTCGGAAAGCTGGATAGATGAACTAGTCAACTGAGATGCAATCGATGACAGTTCGAAAGGCAGGATACCAATTACGTCCATCGAGATGCAGCCGGTGACGATTCGGAAAGCAGGATAGACGAACTAGTCGTCTGAGAAGCAATCGGTGATAGTTCGAAAGGCAGGATACCGAATACGTCCACCGAGAAGCAGCCTGTGACGGATCAAAAAGCAGGATAGACGAACTAGTCAACAGAGAAGCAATCGGTGACAGTTCGAAAGGCAAGATACAAAATACGTCCACAGAGAAGCTGCCAGTGACGATTCAGAAAGCAAGAAAGGCGAACAAGTCAACCGAGAAGTAGTCGGTGACAGTTCGAAAAGTAGGATACCTAATACGTCCACCGAGAAGCTGCCAGTGACGATTCAGAGAGCAGGATAGATGAAATAGTCAACCGAGAAGCAGTCAGTGATAGTTCGAAAGGCAGGATACTAAATAAGTCCACCGAGATGTAGACAGTGACGATACGGAAAGCAGGATAGACGAACTAGTTAACCAAGAAGCTGTCGGCGATAGTCCGAAAAGCAGGATACCAAATACGTCCACCGAGATGCAGCCGGTGACGATTCGGAAACCAGGACATTAAATACGTCTACTGGGAAGCAGCCGGTGATGATTCGGAAAGCAGGATAAACGAACTAATCAGCCGAGAAGCAATCGGTGATAGTTCGAAAAGCAGGATACCGAACACGTCCATCGAGATGCTGCCGGTGACGATTAGGAAAGTAATATAGACGAACTAGTCAACTAAGAAGCAATTGGTGACAGTTCGAGAGGCAGGATACCGAATGTGTCCACCGAGAAGCAGTCGGTGATGATTCAGAAAGCTAGATAGACGAAATAGTCATCCGAGAAGCAATCGGTGACAGTTCGAAAGGCAAGATACCAAATATGTCCATCGAGATGCAGCCAGTGACGATTTGGAAAGCAGGATAGACGAACTAGTTAACTGAGAAGCTGTCGGTGATAGTTCGAAAAGCAGGATACCGAAAACGTCCACCGAGATGCAGCCGTTGACGATTCAGAAAGTGGGACAACAGATACGTCTACCGAGAAGCAGCCGGTGACGATTCAGAAAGCAGGATAAAGGAACTAACCAGTCGAGAAGCAATCGGTGACAGTTCGGAAGGTAGAATACCGAATACGTCCATCGAGAAGCTGCCGATGACGATTAGGAAAGCAAGATAGACGAACTAGTCAACCGAGAAGCAATCGGTGACAGTTCGAGAGGCAGGATACCGAATACGTCCTCCGAGAAGCAACCAGTGAAAATTCGAAAACAGGATAAACGATCTAGTCAACCGTGAAGCAATCGGAGACAGTTTGAAAGGCAGGATACCGAATATGTCCACCGAGAAGCAGTCGATGATAGTTCGGAAAGCAGGACAACGAATACGTCTACCGAAAAGTAGTCGGTGACGATTCAGAAAGTAGGATAAACGAACTAATCAACCCAGAAGCAATCGGTGACAGTTCGAAAGGCAGGCTACCGAATACAACCACCGAGAAGCAGCCGGTGACGTTTCAGAAAGCAGGATAGACGAACTAGTCTACCGAGAAGCAATCGGTGACAGTTCGAAAGGTAGGATACCGAATACGTCTACCGAGAAGCAGCCAGTGACGGTTCGCAAAGCTGGATAGATGAACTAGTCAACCGAGATGCAATCGGTGATAGTTCGAAACGTAGGATACCGAATAGGTCTACCGAGAAGCAGCCGGTGACGATTTGGAAAGCGGGATAGACGAACTAGTCCACCAAGAAGATATCGGTGACAGTTCGAAAGGCAGGATACCGAATACGACTACCGAGAAGCAGCCAGTGACGGTTCCTAAAGCTGGATAGACGAACTACTTAACCGAGATGCAATCGGTGATAGTTCGAAACGTAGGATACCGAATATGTCCACCGAGAAGCAGCCGGTGACGATTCGGAAAGTGGGATAGATGAACTAGTCAACCGAGAAGCAATCGGTGACAGTTCGAAAGGTAGGATACCGAATACGTCCACCAAGATGCAGCTGCAGACGGTTCAAATGACAGGATACCGAATATGTCCTCCAAGATGCAACCGGTGACGATTCGGAAAGCAGGATAGACAAACTAGTCGACCGAGAAGCAATCGGTGACTACTCGAAAGGCAGGATACCGAATACGTCCACCGAGAAGCAGCCTGTGACGGTTCAGAAAGCTGGATAGACAAACTAGTCAACTGAGAAGCAAAAGGTGACAGTTCGAAAGGCAGGATACCGAATACGTCCTCCGAGAAGCAGCCGGTGACGGTTCGGAAAGCTGGATAGATGAACAAGTCAACTGAGAAGCAATCAATGACAGTTCGAAAGGCAGGATAACGAATACGTCCACCGAGAAGCAGTCGGTGACGATTCGGAAAGCGGGATAGACGAACTAGTCTACCAAGAAGCAATCGGTGACTGTTCGAAAGGCAGGATACCGAAGACGTCCACCGAGAAGCAGCCGGTGATGTTTCAGAAAGCTGGATAGCCAAACTAGTCAACCGAGAAGCGATCGGCGCCAGTTCGAAAGGCAGGATGCCAAATACGTCCACCGAGATGCAGCCAGTGACGATTCAGAAAGTAGGATTGACGAACTAGCCGACCGAGAAGCAATCGGTAACAGTTCGAAAGGCAGGATACCGAATACATCCACCGAGAAGCAGCCGGTGACGGTTCGGAAAGAAGGATAGATGAACTAGTCAACTAAGAAGCAATCGATGACAGTTCGAAAGGCAGGATAACGAATACGTCCACCGAGAAGCAGCCGGTGACGGTTCGGAAAGCTGGATTGACGAATTAGTCGACCGGGAAGTAGTTGGTGACAGTTCAAAAGGTAGGATACTGAATATGTCCACCGAGAAGCAGCCAGTGACGATTCGGAAAGTGGGATTGACGAACTAGTCAATCGAGAAGCAATCGGTGACAGTTCGAAAGGCAGGATACCGAATACGTCCACTGAGAAGCAGCCGGTGACGGTTCGGAATGCTGGATAGACGAACTAGTCAACAAAGATGCAATTGGTGACAATTCGAAACGTAGGATACCGAATACGTCGATCGAGATGCAGCCGGTGACGATTCGGAAAGCAAGATAGACGAACTAGTCGACCGAGAAGCAGTCGGTGACAGTACGAAAGGAAGGTTACCGAATACGTCCACCGAGAAGCAGCCTGTGACGGTTCAGAAAGCTGGATAGACGAACTAGTCAACCGTGATGCAATCGGTGATAGTTCGAAAGGTAGGATACCGAATACGTCCACCGAGAAGCAGCCGGTGACGATTCAGAATGCAGGATAGACAAACTAGTCAACCGAGAAGTAATCGGTGATAGTACGAAAAGCAGGATACCGAATATGTCCACCGAGAAGCAGCCGGTCACGATTCGAAAAGTAGGATAGACAAAGTAGTCAACCGAGAAGCTGTCGGTGACAGTTTGAATGGCAGGATACCAAATACGTCCACCGAGATGCAGCCGGTGACGACTTGGAAAGCAGGATCGACGAACTAGACCACTGAGAAGCAATCGGTGACAGTTCGAAAGGCAGGATTCCGAATACATCCACCAAGAAGCAGTCAGTGACGGTTTGGAACGCTGGATAGAAGAACTAGTCAACCAAGAAGCAATCGGTGACAGTTCGAAAGGCAAGATACCGAATATGTCCATCGAGAAGCAGCCGGTGACGATTCGGAAAGTGGGATAGACGAACTAGTCAACCGAGAAGCAATCGGTGACAATTCGAAAGGCAGGATACCGAATACGTCCACCGAGAAGTAGCCGGTGACGGTTTGGAAAGCTGGATAGACGAACAAGTCAACCGAGAAGCAATCGGTGACAGTTCGAAAGGCAAGATACTGAATATGTCCACCGAGAAGCAGCCGATGACGATTCGGAAAGCAAGATAGACGAACTAATCATCCGTGAAGCAATCGGTGATAGTTCGAGAGGCAGGATACCGAATATGTCCACCGAGAAGCAGCCGGTGACGATTCAGAAAGCAGGATTGACGAACTAGTCAACCAAGAAGTAATCGGTGACTGTTCGAAAGGCTGGATACCGAATATGTCCACCGAGAAGCATCTGATGACGATTCGAAAAGCAGGATAGACGAACTAGTCAACCGAGAAGCAGTCGATGACAGTTTGGAAAGTAGGACAACAAATATGTCTACCGAGAAGCAGCCGGTGACAATTTGGAAAGTAGGATAAACGAACTAATCAATCGAAAAGCAATCAATGACAGTTTGAAAGGCAGGATACTGAATACGACCACCGAGAAGCAGCCGGTGACGATTCGAAAAGCAGGATAGACGAAATAGTCAACCAAGAAGCAATTGGTGACTGTTCGAAAAACAGGATACCGAATATGTCCACCGAGAAGTAGCCAGTGACGATTCGGAAGGCGGGATAGACGAACTAGTCAACAGAGAAGCAATCGGTGACAGTTCGAAAGGCATGATACTTAATATGTCCACCGAGAAGTAGCCGGTGACGATTCGGAAAGCGGGATAGATGAACTAGTCAACTGAGAAGCAATCGGTGACAATTCGAAAGGCAGGATACCGAATACGCCCACCAAGAAGAAGCCGATGATGGTTCGGAATGCAGGATAGACGAACTAGTCAACCGAGAAGCAATCGGTGACAGTTCAAAAGGCAGGATACCAAATACGTCCATCGAGATGTAGCCGGTGACGATTCGAAAAGCAGGATAGACGAACTAGTCGACCGAGATGCAATCAGTGACAGTTCGAAAGGCAGGATACCAAATACCTCCACCGAGAAGCAGTTAGTGACGGTTCAGAAAGAAAGATAGACGAACTAGTCAATCGAGAAGCAATCGGTGACAGTTTGAAAGGCAGGATACCGAATACGTCCCCCAAGAAAAAGCTGGTGACGGTTCGGAAAGCTGGATTGACGAATTAGTCAACCGAGAAGCAATCGGTGATAGTCTGAAAGGCTGGATGCCGAATATGTCCACCGAGAATTAGCCAGTGACGATTCGGAAGGCGGGATAGATGAACTAGTCAACCGAGAAGCAATCAGTGACAATTCGAAAGGCAGGATACCGAATACGTCCACCGAGAAGCAGCCGATGACGGTTCGGAAAGCTGGATAGACGAACTAGTTAACTGAGATGCAATCGATGACAGTTCGAAAGGCAGGATACCAATTACATCCATCGAGATGTAGCCGGTGACGATTCGGAAAGTAGGATAGCCAAACTAGTCGTTCGAGAAGCAATCGGTGATAGTTCGAAATGCAGGATACAAAATACGTCCACCGAGAAGCTGCCAGTGACGATTCAGAAAGCAGGATAGACGAACTAGTCAATCGAGAAGCAGTCGGTGACAGTTCGAAAAGCAGGATACCGAATACGTCCACCGAGAAGCAGCCAGTGACGATTCAGAGAGTAGGATAGATGAAATAGTCAACCGAGAAGCAGTCAATGATAGTTCGAAAGGCAAGATACCAAATAAGTCCACCGAGATGCAGACAGTGACGATACATAAAGCAGGATAGACAAACTAGTCAACCGAGAAGCTGTCGGCGATAGTACGAAAAGTAGGATACCGAATACGTCCATCGAGATGCAGCCGGTGACGATTCGGAAATCGGGACATTAAATACGTCTACTGGGAAGCAGCCGGTGACGATTCGGAAAGTAGGATAAACGAACTAATCAGCCGAGAAGCAATCGGTGACAGTTCGAAAAGTAGGATACCGAATACGTCCATCGAGAAGCTGCCGGTGATGATTAGGAGAGTAAAATAGACGAACTAGTCAACTGAGAAGCAATCGGTGACAGTTCGAGAGGCAGGATATCAAATATGTCCACCGAGAAGCAGCCAGTGACGATTCGGAAGGCGGGATAGACAAACTAGTCAACCGAGAAGCAATCAGTGACAGTTCGAAAGGCAGGATACCGAATACGTCCACCGAGAAGAAGCCGGTGACGGTTCAGAAAGCTGGATAGATGAACTAGTCAACTGAGATGCAATCGATGACAGTTCGAAAGGCAGGATACCAATTACGTCCATCGAGATGCAGTCGGTGACGATTCGGAAAGCAGGATAGATGAACTAGTCGTCCGAGAAGCAATCGGTGATAGTTCGAAAGGCAGGATACCGAATACGTCCACCGAGAAGCAGCCTGCGACGGATCGGAAAGCAGGATAGACGAACTAGTCAACCGAGAAGCAATCGGTGATAGTTCGAAAGGCAAGATACAAAATACGTCCACCGAGAAGCTGCCAGTGACGATTTAGAAAGCAAGAAAGACGAACTAGTCAACCGAGAAGCAGTCGGTGACTGTTCGAAAAGCAGGATACCGAATACGTCCACCGAGAAGCAGCCAGTGACGATTCGGAGAGCAGGATAGATGAAATAGTCAACTGAGAAGCAGTCAGTGATAGTACGAAAAGCAGGATACCGAATACGTCCACCAAGATGCTGTCGGTGACGATTCGGAAACCAGGACATTAAATACGTCTACTGGGAAGCAGCCGGTGACGATTCGGAAAGCAGGATAAACGAACTAATCAGCCGAGAAGCAATCGGTGATAGTTCAAAAAGCAGGATACCGAACATGTCCATCAAGAAGTTGTCAGTGACGATTATGAAAGTAATATAGACGATCTAGTCAACTGAGAAGTAATCGGTGACAGTTCGAGAGGCAGGATACGGAATATGTCCACCGAGAAGCAGCCGGTGATGATTCAGAAAGCAGGATAGACGAAATAGTCAACCGAGAAGCAATCGGTGACTGTTCAAAAGGCAAGATACCAAATACGTCCACCGAGATGCAGCCAGTGACGATTTGGAAAGCAGGATAGACGAACTAGTTAATCGAGAAGCTGTCGGTGATAGTTCGAAATGCAGGATACCGAAAACGTCCACCGAGATGCAGCCGTTGACGATTCAGAAAGCGGGACAACGGATACGTCTACTGAGAAGCAACCGGTGATGATTCAGAAAGAAGGATAAAGGAACTAATCAAGCGAGAAGCAATCGGTGATAGTTCGAAAGGTAGAATACCGAATACGTCAATCGAGAAGCTGCCGATGATGATTAGGAAAGCAAGATAGACGAACTAGTCAACCGAGAAGCAATCGGTGACAGTTCGAGAGGCAGGATACCGAATACGTCCTCCGAGAAGCAACCGGTGACAATTCGAAGAGCAGGATAAACGATCTAGTCAACTGAGAAGCAATCGGTGACCGTTCGAAAGGCAGGATACCGAATATGTCCACCGGGAAGCAACCGGTGACGATTCGGAAAACAGGATAGACGAACTAGTCAACCGAGAAGCAGTCGATGACAGTACGGAAAGCAGGACAATGAATACGTCTACCGAGAAGTAGTCGGTGACGATTCAAAACGTAGGATAAACGAACTAATCAACCCAGAAGCAATCAGTGACAGTTCGAAAGGCAAGCTACCGAATACAACCACCGAGAAGCAGCCGGTGACGTTTCAAAAAGTAGGATAGACGAACTAGTCAACCGAGACGCAATCGGTGACAGTTCGAAAGGTAGGATACCGAATATGTCCACCGAGAAGCAGCTGGTGTCGATTTGGAAAGCGGGATAGACGAACTAGTCCATCGAGAAGCAATCGGTGACAGCTCGAAAGGCAGGATACCGAATATGTCCACCGAGAAGCAGCCGGTGACAGTTCGGAAAGCTGGATAGACGAACTAGTAAATCGAGAAACAATCGGTGACAGTTCGAAAGGCGGTAAACCGAATATGTCCACCGAGAAGCAGCCGGTGACGATTCGGAAAGCGGGATAGACGAACTTGTCATCCGAGAAGCAATCGGTGATAGTTCGAAAGGCAGGATACCGAATACGTCCACCGAGAAGCAGTCGGTGACGGTTCGAAAAGCAGGATAGACGAACTAGTCAACCGAGAAGCAATCGATGTCAGTTCGAAAGGCAGGATACCAAATACGTCCACCGAGATGCAGCCGGTGACGATTCGGAAAGCAGGATAGTCGAACTAGTCGATCGAGAAGCAATCGGTGACAGATCGAATGGTAAAATACCCAATACGTCCACCGAGAAGCAACCGGTGACAGTTCGGAAAGCAGGATAGACGAACTAGTCAATCGAGAAGCAATCGTGACAGTTCGAAAGGCAGGATACCGAATTTGTCCACCGAGAAGCAGCCGGTGATGATTCGGAAACTGGGATAGACGAACTAGTCAATCGAGAAGCAATCGGTGACAGTTCGAAAGGCAAGATACTGAATACGTCCACCGAGAAGCTGCCGGTGACGATTAAGAAAGCAGGATAGACGAACTAGTCAACCGAGAAGCAATCGGTGACAGTTCGAAAAGCAGGATACTGAATATGACCACCGAGAAGCAGCCGATGATGATTTAGAGAGCAGGATAGATGAAATAGTCAACCGAGAAGCAGTCGGTGACAGTTCGGAAGGCAGGATACCAAATACGTCCACCGAGATGTAGTCAGTGACGATTCGGAAAGCAGGATAGACGAACTAGTCAACCGAGAAGCTGTCGGTGATAGTACGAAAAGCAGGATACCGAATACGTCCACCGAGATGTAGCCAGTGATGATTCGGAAAGCGGGACAATGAATACGTCTACTGAGAAGCAGCCAGTGACGATTCAAAAAGGAGGATAAACGAACTAATCAGCCGAGAAGCAATCGGTGACAGTTCGAAAGGTAGGATACCGAATACGTCCATCGAGAAGCCGCTGGTGACGATTAAGAAAGCATTATAGATGAACTTGTCAACCGAGAAGCAATCGGTGACAGTTCGAGAGGCAGGACACCGAATACGTCCACCAAGAAGCAGCCGGTGACGATTCGGAAAGCAGGATAGACGAACTAGTCAACCGATATGCAATTGGTGACTGTTCGAAAGGTAGGATACCGAATATGTCCACCGAGAAGCAGCCGGTGACGATTCGAAAAGCAGGATAGACGAACTAGTCAACGGAGATGCAATCGGTGACAGTTCAAAAGGTAGGATACCGAATACGTCCACCGAGAAGCAGCTGTGACGGTTCGAAAAGCAGGATAGACGAACTAGTCAACCGAGATGCAATCGGTGACAGTTCGAATGGCAGGATATCGAATACGTCCACCGAGAAGAAGCCGGTGACGGTTCGGAAAGCTGGATAGACGAACTAGTCGACCGAGAAGTAGTCGGTGACAGTTCAAAAAGTAGGATACCGAATACGTCCGCCGGGAAGCAGCCGGTGACGATTCGAAAAGCAGGATAAACGAACTAGTCAACCGAGAAGCTGTCGGTGACAGTTCAAAAATCATGATACCGAATACGTCTACCGAGAAGCAGCCGGTGACGATTCGGAAAGCTGGATACACGAACTAGTCAACCGAGAAGCAGTCGGTGACAGTTCGAAAAGCAGGATACCGAATACGTCCACCGAGAAGCAGCCAGTGACGATTCAGAATGCAGGATAAACGAACTAATCAACCAAGAAGCAATCGGTGACAGTTCGAAAGGCAAGATACCGAATATGTCCACCGAGATGCAACCAGTGACGATTCAGAAAGCATGATAGACGAACTAGTCAACTAAGAAGCAGTCGGTGACAATTCGAAAGGCAGGATACCAAATATGTCCTCCATGAAGCTGCCGGTGACGATTCAGAAAGCAAGATAGACGAACTAGTCAACCGAGAAGCAATCAGTGACAGTTTGAAAGGCAGGATACCGAATATGTCCATCGAGAAGCTGCCGGTGACGATTCGGAAAGTAGGTTAGACGAACTAGTCAGCCGAGAAGCAGTCGGTGACAGTTCGAAAAGTAGGATACCGAATACGTCCACCGAGAAGCAGTTGGTGACGATTAGGAAAGCAGGATAGATGAACTAGTCAACCGAGAAGCAATCAGTGACAGTTTGAAAAGCAGGATAGAAGAACTAGTCAACTGAGAAGCAGTCGATGACAGTTCGAAAAGTAGGATACTGAATACGTCCACCGAGAAGCAGCTGGTGATGATTCGGAAAGTAGGATAAATGAACTAATCAACCGAGAAGCAATCAGTGACAGTTCGAGAGGTAGGATACTGAATACGTCCACCGAGATGCAGTCGGTGACGGTTCGGAGAGGCTAGATACCCAAGGAGGGCTACTGACGGGATATCGATATCAAGAGAATGATACCAAAAGGCAGCTGACATGCCCCTGGTATCGGAATGCTTGGGATATTTCTAAAAGAGAAGAACAAAGGAAGCTAGGGTCATGGATAACCGGTTTAGCCAATGGCGATCTTCTAGGAAACACTTGCAGGTGGACGCATTCTGAATTATGGCTGCCATAATTGTTCGCTGTGTGACTGCTCTGTCTTGTTCACTAGATGACGGCTGATCTGGATAAACTATTTCTTTGGTTATACACTCATATTTGCTGCATGGCTGGCTTAGGGCTTCACGAGGGCATTTTTTCCTCTTTGAGGAACTTGATGGATATTTCTGACATCTCTAGGTTCACTGTTGTGTCACTGGCTGACTTCTGGGGAGTTTGTCTTTGGCATTGGGCTGTGCTCTCTTGCTGATTAGAGGAGTATGGATATTCTGATTTTGCTCTGATGTTAGAGGCTTAGTGCTATTGTTGTCCTCACTTCCGCGCTCGAGCTATGGAGCAGACAACACGTTTTGGACGAAGATACTGTC
>JAMKQA010001561.1:0-39118 GCA_024699735.1 Posidonia australis | reverse complement strand
GTATGCATCTTTAAAATCCTTAAATTTTATTTCTCTTAAGATATTCGAATGCATATCTGATGAATTATATGATTGTTTTTCATATAGTTTTTTAATGACATATTTAAAAATTCATTTCTGAATTCATATACATCATTCAATCATAGATGCCTATTGGTAGGGGTAGTTTTTGTTTTGTCATCATCAAAAAGGGGGAGATTGTTGAAAAATCTTATATTTATTTTGATGATAACAATTTTAGTGTGATTAAACACAAGTGACTATATAAGGCCATATGAAGAAAGCAAGTAATACATTGTAAAACAATCATATAAGTATGTGTTATGAGATGTAAAGATCACATATTTGTATTCGTGAGATATAAAAATTGTATTGATATGTAAAGGAAGAAAGGATATGTAAGTCACATGTAAAACGGCATACCGAATATTTTCGGAATACCGATTCAAGAGAAAATGGCACATCAAACGGCACACCGAAATTCAAAGAGGAAATGAAGCTGCAAGCAAAACGGCATACCGAATATTTTCGGAATACCGAATCAGGAGAAAACGGTACATCAGGTGGTACACCAAAATTCAAGGAACAAGGAAGCAGAAAGCAATTTCGGCACACCGAAATATTTCGGAATACCGAATTAACCCGATCGTTACATATTTCGATCGACCAAATATTTTTGTCATACCGAATCTTATGTCAGTAAACAAAAGATTTACTAGTCGTTAGTCACACTTAGATGAAAGCCTAACACTATAAATTAAGATCCATATGCAACTCACAAACCACTAAATTTTCATTGAGCTATCATACTTCTAGTGCTTCAAGTGAGTGAGTCAAAATTCCATCAATACTTCGCTTCAAGTACAAAGAGCTTCAACTTTCATTCAGACAAGCAAGAGTGAGATCACAAGGTGTTCAAAGGTCACTCTCGCCTTCAAGCTTTGAGTTATTCTCCGGGAAGGAGTAGGAAATTGTGATTCAAGGCTACAAGCAAGGTAAATTTGTTGCTTGTAAAATTATAGTTGTTGAAAAAAAGGGTTAAGTCTCAAGTGAGGAACTTGAGGAGTGGACTAAGCCAGGGTTGGCTGAACCACTATAAATTCTCTGAGTACTTGTGCTTGAATGTGTATGTGATTCTCTATTCACCCCCCTCTAGAGAAGCCTTAGTATCCTACAAAAGGTTGAGGATTTCATGCAGGATTTCCTTATCAGCATCACAGGTCCTCCCCGTACAATCCTCAGACGAACGGGACAGTGGAATCCGCCAATAAGAATCTAAACAAGATTCTTAAAAAGATGGCTGAAACACATAAGGACTGGCATGACAAGCTCCCATATGCTCTATGGGCTTATAGAACATCAGTTCGGACTTCAATTGGAGCAACTCCATATTCTCTAGTATATGGTATGGAAGCAGTCCTACCAATAAAAGTGGAGATACCATCACTCAAAGTCCTGAAAGAAGTAGAGCTAGAAGAGGCGGTGTGGATTGAGGACTGCCTTGTTCAACTGAACCTGATAGATGAGCATCGGTTGCAAGCTAGGCATCATGCACAATGCTATCAGAAATGCATGGCCAAAGCTTATCAGAAGAAGGTCCGACGAAGAAGTTTTTTACCAGGGGACTTGGTCTTGCGAGCAATGCATCTTCCTGATAGTCATGGCTGGTTCAGGCCCAACTAGCGTAGACCATTCATGGTCAAATAGGTCTACTCTAGAGGAGTTGTTATCCTTGAAGACATGGACTGCATCGAACAGTTAGAGCTAGTTAATTCTTTTTACCTGAAAAAGTACTATCAGTGATCATAAACCATATGTCCTCACTCTACGACATTGTCACTTGTCTTCATGCATGCATGAATTCATGTTCTTCTACATCCTTGTAGCCTTGCATCACAGCACATACTAACCCCCATTCAGTATATGCATATATTGGCCGATGTTTGTTTTCATCATCACATGCATGGATCTTAACCCGGTGATGCTAAGTGGAATAAGCTTGCCAATGTTAGGAATGTGTAGCACCTCCTCAGGTAGACACTATTCAGGTAACCTAGGGAGTGAGGGAGCCACCTTTCATTGTGAATGATAAGCTCTATCCCTAGCATGAGGTCTAGAAGATGGAAGCGAGACTTGTTCAACTAGAGCAAGTCCAGTAGAGCAGACGTTGTCGAGATTGATCCTTTTGGAACAAATCTGAGACAGGAGTACTTAAATCTCATCCGAGGTTTAGATGGAAACAAGACTTGCTCGAGTAGGGCAAATCTAACAAAGCAGGCTGGATTTCACTATACATGGTACAAAAGTTTGTGAAGGCTTCATTCATCTAGGCGTGGGCAATAAAACGAAATTCACGACCATTATCTGGGTGGTTCCCAGCACCAAGTCGGTAGGCAGAAGAATGTGGCAACCTGAACCTATTAAGTACATGTTGTCGCGATGGCGATTTCTATTCCGCATCAATCATAAGCAATCAAACAAACTAGCCAGAAATGTTCTGATGAGTTTTATTAAAATAGTAAAAGAAGTGATTACATGTATTTCAACTTGTAGTCATCCAGTAACACAATGCGAATGTCAAGAATTTGCATCATCTCTGGATCTCTTCGAGCCTGCAGCTTTGGTGAAGATCTTATGGCTCGGAGCAGTGCTGCAGATTGGCCAGGCTTCTTCAACTTTCGCTTCATAATCTGCTGTGCAACCTTTTCCCTCTATGACTGTAAGATCCGCTGAGCAGGCGAGATAGCTCTTTAGTCATAGCGTAAGAGCTCAGGGAGTATTCTTGGAACTATGCTAGCATTTGCCCCTGGACAAAGGAATCTTTCTGATAACCGAACTGCCGCATCACACGAACTGGGTGATATTCAACTCCACCAATCAGCCCCGGTAGGACGATAAGCTGCATGTCGGCTGTGTTGAAGAAGGCCTCAAAGTTATGAGTAGCCGAAGGAATAATGCGCCAAATGACTTTCTGTTCTGTCAAGCTTTTTAACCACTCGTACTCCTTCTGAACTGAGGTGAGCGTGTGCGCATGGCCGCTTTGACAGTAGGACTCGATGGTTGACCGATGCGGGTGTGACCATGCTGGTGGTACCTTGCAAGACTCTCCTATACCAGGTGCGTGGAAGCACATGAGGAGTCCCGATACGGTCATGGCGAAGATAGTGAATCCGGAGAAGAAGACTAGACTCAGAAACACCAAGGGAAGATAAGAACGGATAAGGAAAGGAGTCGCCACCTAATCTTTTAATTGAAAGACGTGGAAAACCAAACACACAAGAAAACCAAGAAGCAAACAAGATGCAGAAAACATGTGTGCTCTGTGCCAAATGGATATAATGCGTAAATGAATGCGGGCTAGAGAAAGGGTAAGGATTCTGGTTACACATGGGATAGGGGTTAGGCACCCCCATGCGCCCAAGAAACTCGATTTTTATGGTTTTCCTACTTGCCAATGGTCTAATGGGTGTGTGCTTGCTTATTCTAAATGCTCATGCTAAAGATGACTAGAAAACATGCCAAATCAAAGAGAAGAAATGAAATAAAGGGAAGAAATTAATCTGAGGGACAATTGTAGGCATTGAGAATGCCGCTTTACTATACACCCTTGGGCGATGAGGAAAATCATGAAAATCAAGAAACTCTCGGAAAGCGTCATGCAAATCAGTGGAAACTTGAAGAAATCCGAGAAAATCAAATTGGGAAAATAATCCACATTCGGGACAATGTCGGCTTTGTTAAGCCTTTTAATGTATGCCCTCAGGCGATGGAAAGCCAAATCAAATCTAAAACGTGAAAATCAAAAAGAATCCGAGAAACTACAAGAAAACCAAGCTTGAAAAGGGTTAGAAATGTGTGCACGATGTAAGGAAGAAAATGCTAGAAAATTTGCATGAAAAGGTGCCACAAAATATGTAAAATGCATGTGTGAGTGTAATAATGAAAATTCGAGGGGCCTTTGTGCAAAAAATCCAAATCCTGAACGAAAACTGAAATTCTGAAGCTAAATCATCAAAAACACATAGAAAAACACATTTCATGTAATTTTGAAGAAATCTAGGGTCAAAAGTGTAAATCTGTGCATTTCTAGTCAAATGGAAGGTTCCTAGGGGTTAAAATGCAATTATGCCACTAAAACATGTATTTAATGTAATTATGTGGAAATTCAATGTAAAATATGCAAGAAAAAGAATCCATGTTGAAATCAAAAAATTTCAGGGGTAGTTCAGTAAATTTACCCTAGAAAACATGCATTCACTATGAAATCTGTAACGTTCAGGGACTAAAATGCAATTTAACCAGAGAAACATGCTTTCAGAAGAGTTTCAGTAAAATTTAGGGGCTAAAATGCAGTTTAACCAAAGAAACATGCAATCAGAACAATTTCAGAAAAGTTCAGGGGCTAAAATGCAAATTAACTAGGGAAACATGCATTCAGTAGAGTTTCAGGAAAGTTTAGGGTGTTTTATGCAAAAATGGTGGATTCAAATGCATGAAAAGAAGCTCTAGGGGTTTTTTATCAAACTTTTAAACTTGGAAAACATTATTATGAATACTCTAGGGGCACATTGCAATATTTTCAGTTAAAACTTTATTCAAACAATTTAAGAAAAATGCAAGGACCTAATTGTAAGAAAAAGGACCTACTTGCAATGAAAAAGGACCTATTTGTAAGAAAAAAAGGACCTATCTGAAAGATAACAAGAGTTACAGAAGTTTTATTAAAAGAAAATTATTTTTCATTTTTAAAAGAAGAAAAAGAAATGACGGTCGCCAATGGCAGAGCGGAGAGGCTATCAGAGGGCTATCCCATGGTCTGATCTAAGATCAAACCCCATGAGAAGCAAGAAGGGAAGAAGAGAGTATGATCCACCGGTGTGGATTGAAGATCTAACAGCGGGAATGGATTGTCCATCCTCGTCGCCGTCGGAGCTCTCCGATGACGGCATCGGAGAAAAGGGGGCTGTTGGAGGGCTACGGTGCATGATCCAGAGGTCTAGGAGGCTTTGGCATGTTGAGAAAAGCATTTCCCCACTTCCAGAAGCGAGAATGGGACACTTGCCCCATCCTCGAACCGAACTCGCCATCGACGCGATTCTTCTCCGGTGAGCTCGACTGCGGTGGCTGTCCAAGGCACGTGGCTTGAATCTGAAGACTCTAGAGCACTGGGGGCATGCCGTGGAACAATCTTGGAGGCTTGGAGAGGCACGACAAGGCTAGAGGCACACGTCCCTTCAATGGCATCAGTCGTCTTCCCCAATGACGGCGACCTGGAGAGACTCCGACGATATTTTGGTGGAGGCTTAGGGAGGTGGTGAAGTGGTGCTCCAAGGGTCGGAGAAGTAGGAGGGAGGTCTAGGGAGGAGATCGTAATGCTCTGGGGCCAAGGTCGAGCCTTGGACTAGCACCCGCACCTAAGCCACTGGAAAATGACTCCGGCGAGGCCTGAGGGTTGATTCCCACCAGAGGAGGCCTCTAGCCCTATTAGGAATCGATCATGGAAGACAGATGGAGGCCTAGGAAAACATTTTTAACATGAATTGAAATCAGGAGAGTGTGTACCTTGTCTGGCAGTGAAATGGATGATCGGAGCTCGCCGAAGATGGCCGAGAACTTTGGTTTCTCACCTCCACGAGCTTTCTCTCTCTTTCAGGAACTCTCTGATAGCTCTAGTTGGGAGGAAGAAGGCTTGGGGAGCTCACCTCACTCAATTTTTGCAAAAAATGCCCAAAAGTCCTTTTCTACTTGCAAAGGGGGGCTATGTATAGGCTTGGCTAGTTGTTATGGCTAGAGTGGATGGTGGTTATGTTTGTTGGAGAGAGTTGGGAAGTAGTTATGTTTGTTGGAGAGAGTTGGGAAGTAGTTATGTTTGTTGAAGAGAAGTGGGAAGTACTTATGTTTGTTGGAGAGGTGGGAAGTAATTACGTATGTTGGAGAGAGGTGGGAAGTAGTTATGTTTGTGGAGAGAGGTGGGAAGTAGTTATGTTATTGAGGTTTGACTTTAGTGTTTGGAGCTTGACTTAGGATTTGACATAGGTTTAGGGTTTGGATTATGGTTTTGAATTTAATTTAGGTCCTAACCTAGGATTTGATGTTTGGATTAGGGTTCAACCTCGATCTTAGGGTTTATTGGTATTTTAGGGTTTGGTTTTGTATTTAGATTTTTCAGAGTCCAGTTAGGGTTTTGTTTGGTGCGCCTGTATTGGTGGCTGTTGGAGTGAGGAGTGGTTGTTGGGTTTTGCCTATTTGCAAGCATATTAGGGTGTCTATAGATGCGCCTCCCTGAGCGAGGTCGGTGGACGAATGGGACAGAGACCGACGCTCAAGGTTGATAGAGACACCCCACTCCTTTTGCAAGGAAGAGGGATCAGGAGAAGGAGGATCATCGCTCGGAGTTGACGAAGATGCCCTATTTAAGGCTACAAGAAAGAATCAGTTAATGGCAACTAGGTATCAGTTGGTGGATGCACCAGAGGTCCCGTCACCATAGCTGAAGCCAATCATCAGAGAAACCTAAACTAATGACAAGCTAACAAGTTGACGGTCAACTAGCTCCTAGAAGACATGATCAGTTATCACACTTGTCAAAAAAGCGCCAGACAAGACTCACGGTGCTTGCCGACTAAAAACTGATTGGTAACGGAAGTCATATCGGTAGTTTGGGCTACCATCCCAATAGAGGGTTGGAACAAGGAGAGTGGGGAATCCATCAGGCATCCCAAGGACTGCCCAGGTACTTCGGGATACTAGTCCAAGAGGAGGGAAAAAATCAGGAGAGTGGGGAATCCATAAGGCATCACAGGGATTGCCCGGGTAGTTCGGGATACCAGCCCAAAGGAAGGAGGCAAACAGTTTGCTTTGATTCCGTCAATACGGAGTGGAACTCAAAACAAAAAGGAGGGGCACTGAGGATCATTCGGACGGAACAAACCGCAGATGGGATCATCTAGTCTTCGGGCGACAATCTAGAAAGATGGGAAAGGGAGGCCTCGAATCCGTCCATCAGGATCGGGATTCAAAGGAGAGGGAGGTGGCACCGAGATTCGTCCTGACGGACCGAACTGCGGATGGGAGCATCTAGACTCCAGGCGGCAGTTTAGAGAAATGGAGAAGGGAGGCCTTGAATCCGTCCATCATGATTAGAATTCAAAGGCGAGGGAGGTGGCACCGAAATTCATCCTGATGGACCGAACCATGGATGGGAGCATCTAGACTCCGAGCGGTAGTCTAGACATATGGAAAAGGGAGTCCATGAATCTATCCATTAGGATAGGAATTCAAAGGCGAGAGAGGTGGCACCGAGATTCATCTAGATGGACCGAACCGTGGATGGGAGCATTTAGACTCCAAGCGGTAGTCTAGACATATGGAAAAGGGAGTCCATGAATCTATCCATTAGGATCGGAATTCAAAGGCGAGAGAGGCGGCACCGAGATTCATCCAGATGGATCGAACCATGGATGGGAGCATCTAGACTCCGCCTGGCAGTCTAGACAAATGGAAAAGGGAGGCCTTGAATCCATCCATCAGGATCGGAATTCAAAGGCGAGCGAGGTGGCACCGATATTCGTCCTGACAGACTGAATTGCATATGGGAGCATCTAGACTACATCTGGCGGTCTAGACAAATGAAGAAGGGAAGCCTTGAATCCATCCATCAAGATCGGAATTCAAAGGCAAGGGAGGTGGCACCGAGATTCGTCCTGACGGACCGAACCGCGGATGGGAGCATCTAGACTACGCCCGACAGTAGTCTAGACAATTGAAGAAGGGAGGCCTTGAATCCATTGATCAAGATCGGAATTCAAAGGAGAGGGAGGTGGCACCGAGATTTGTCCTGACGGACCGAACCACGAATGGGAGCATCTAGACTCCGCTCCATGGTAGTCTAGACAAATGGAAACGGGAGGCCTTGAATCCATCCATCAGGATCAGAATTCAAAGGCGAAGGAGGTGGCACCGAGATTCGTCCTAACGGATCGAACCGCGGATGGGAGCATCTAGACTCCGCCCGGTGGTAGTCTAGACAAATGGAAAAGGGAGGCCTTGAATCCATCCATCAGGATCGGAATTCAAAAGTGCGGGAGGTGGCACCGAGATTTTTCCTGACGGACCGAACCGCGGATGGGAGAATTTAGACTCCGCCCGGTGGTAGCCTAGACAAATGGAAAAGGGAGGCCTTGAATCCATCCATAAAGATCAGAATTCAAAGGCGAGGGAGGTGGCACCAAGATTCGTCCTGACGGACCGAACCATGGATGGGAGCATCTAGAGTCCCCCTAGCGGTAGTCTAGACAAAAGGAAAAGGGAGGCCTTGAATCCATCCACAAGATCGGATTTCAAAGGCGAAGGAGGTTGCACCGAAATTCGTCCTGACGACTGAACCACGGATGGGAGCATCTAGACTTCGCTCGGCGGTAGCCTAGACAAATGGAAAAGGGAGGCCTTGAATCCATCCATTAGGATCGGAATTCAAAGGCGAGGGAGGTGGCACCAACATTCGTGTTGACAGACCAAACCGCAGATGGGAGAATCTAGACTCCACCCGACAGTCTAGACAAATGGAAAAGGGAGGCCTTGAATCCATCCATCAGGATCGGAAATCAAAGGCGAGGGATGTAGCACCGAGATTCATCCTGACAGACCGAACCGCAGATGGGAGTATCTAGACTACATCTAGCAGCTAGACAAATGAAGAAGGGAGGCTTTGAGTCCATCCATCTGGATCGGAATTCATCGACGAGGGAGGTGGCACCAAGATACGTCTTGACGGACCTAACTGTGGTTGGGAGCATCTAGACAAATCGCCCGGCGGTAGTCTAGACAAATTAAGAAGGGAGGCCTTGAATCCATCCATCAGGATCAGAATTCAAAGGTGAGGGAGGTGGCACTGAGATTTGTCTTGACAGAAAGAACCGCAGATGGGAGCATCTAGACTCTGTCCGGCGGAAGTCTAGACAAATGGAAAAGGGAGGCCTTCAATCCGTCCATCAGGATCGAAATTCAAAGGCGAAGGAGGTGGCACCGAGATTCGTTCTAACAGACCGAACCTCGGATGGGAGCATCTAGACTCCGCTCCGTAGTAGTCTAGACAAATGGAAAAGGGAGGCCTTGAATCAATCCATCAGGATCAGAATTCAAAGGCGAAGGAGGTGGCACCGAGATTCGTCCTGACGGATCGAACCACGGATGGGAGCATCTAGACTCTGCCCGGTGGTAGTCTAGACAAATGGAAAAGGGAGGCCTTGAATCCATCCATCAGGATCGGAATTGAAAAGCGAGGGAGGTGGCACCGAGATTCTTCCTGACGGACCGAACCGTGGATGGGAGCATTTAGACTCCGCCCGGTGGTAGCCTAGACAAATGGAAAAGGGAGGCCTTGAATCCATCCATCAGGACCGAAAATCAAAGGCGAGGGAGGTGGCACCAAGATTCGTCCTGATGGACCGAACCACGGATGGGAGCATCTAGAGTCCCCCTGGCGGTAGTCTAGACAAAAGGAAAAGGGCGGCCTTGAATCCATCCACAAGATCGGAGTTCAAAGGCGAAGGAGGTTGCACTGAAATTCGTCCTAACGACTGAACCGCGGATGGGAGCATCTAGACTCCGCCCGGCAGTAGCCTAGACAAATGGAAAAGGGAGGCCTTGAATTCATCCATTAGGATCAGAATTCAAAGGCTAGGGAGGTGGCACCGAGATTCGTGTTGACAGACCAAACCGTGGATGGGAGAATATAGACTCCACCCGGCAGTCTAGACAATTGGAAAAGGGAGGCCTTGAATCCATCCATCAGGATCGGGATTCAAAGGAGAGGGAGGTGGCACCGAGATTCGTCCTGACGGACCGAATTACGGATGGGAGCATCTAGACTCCAGGCGGCAGTCTAGAGAAATGGAGAAGGGAGGCCTTGAATCCGTCCATCATGATTAGAATTCAAAGGCGAGGGAGGTGGCACCGAAATTCATCCTGATGGACCGAACCGCGGATGGGAGTATCATGACTACATCTAGCAGCTAGACAAATGAAGAAGGGAGGCCTTGAATCCATCCATCTGGATCGGAATTCATCAACGAGGGAGGTGGCACCGAGATACGTCCCGACGGACCGAACCGTGGTTGGGAGCTTCTAGACTCCGCCTGGCGGTAGTCTAGAAAAATTAAGAAGGGAGGCCTTGAATCCATCCATCAGGATCAGAATTCAAAGGTGAGGGAGGTGGCACTGAGATTTGTCTTGACGGACCGAACCGCTGATGGGAGCATCTAGACTCTGTCCGGCGGTAGTCTAGACAAATGGAAAAGGGAGGCCTTGAATCCGTCAATCAGGATCGGAATTCAAAGGCAAGGGAGGTGGCACCGAGATTCGTCCTAACGGACCGAACCATGGATGGGAGCATCTAGACTCTGCCTGGTGGTAGTCTAGAAAAATGGAAAAGGGAGGCCGTGAATCCGTCCATTAGGATCGGAATTCAAAGGTGAAGGAGGTGGCACCGAGATTCGTCCTGATGGACCGAACCGCGGATGAGAGCATCTAGACTCCGCCTAGCCAATTTGAAAAGAGAGACCTTGAATCCGTCCATCAGGATTGGAATTCAAAGGCGAAGGAGGTCGCACAGAGATTCGTCCTGATGGATCAAACCGTGGATGGGAGCATATAGACTCCGGGCGGCAGTCTAGACAAATGGAAATAGGAGGCCTTGAATCTATCCATCAGGATCGGAATTCAAAGACGAGGGTGGTGGCACCAAGATTCGTCCTGATAGACTAAACCACGGATGGGAGCATCTAGACTCTGTGTGGCAGTCTAGACAAATGGAAAAGGGAGGCCTTGAATCATCCATCAGGATCGGAATTCACAGGCGAGGGAGGTGGCACCAAGATTCGTCTTGACGGACCGAACCACGAATGGGAGCATCTAGATTCCGGGCGATAGTCTAGACAAATGAAAAGGGGAGGCCTCGAATCCATCCACCAGGATCGGAATTCAATGGCGAGGGAGATGCCTTGAATCCATCCGTCAGGTCCAGAATTCAAAGGCAAGAGGGCCATAACATCTATTTAGCCATAAGGATTTGCCAAGGGGATCTTATTCAAGTATCAGTGCACCCTAGATCATCACCACTGTGGGGAACGTCGGTTGAAATGGTGTAGTGCTCTGCTGCAGTTGCCATTTTGTTGGAGCCATTATGTGATGAAGGTCACTTCTCTATAAGAAGGTGCACCGATCATCATTTGGATGATAGTTTGCTCCAAGCATTCTTTAAACAGTCATTCTTTCACAGAGCAGCATACATGCCCCTGGTCGAAGGCCCTGGCTCGATTATATAGTAAGTTGACATTCTGTTAGGCGCCTGATATGTGACCTTCAACCAAAGAATAGCTGACATGCCCCTGGTCTAAGATTATGGTTCAATTACACTGTAGCTGGTGTTTTGTATGTGACTTTTGACCAAAGAGCAGCTAACATGCCCCTGGTATTGGACTGGCTGGACATCACTTGAGCGTATGGGGTCTTGGAAGCCAAATTGTAAGTACAGATGTTCCTTGAACCATGGGAGCACTTGAGACCATCACTAGTCGAAGCCAGCGATGCATTCAGCAAGTGACTGGAAGTATGTGCATCCAACTACTTTCCAGTATTGTACTTGGAAGACAGAAGGAATTGTAGCAACTTGATAAAGGCCTTTGATTGGGATTGTAGTCTGCCTTTGACTGGTATGTTTTGGGTGTGTTCTGTTCAACCATGGTGTTTGACGACTCTATATTTGGCCGCGCTACTTTAGGATATTCTCTTGATTGTCTTTGCCAAATTCTGGATTGTTGCGTAGAGTCCACAGCCATGCTGTTGTCTACGCTAATCATTTGATGTGTAGGTCCTGATTAGAGAACAACTAACTTGCCCTTGACGAACAAAGTAACAGATTGTGTAAGCCCAGCTAGAAAGCAGTTGACATGCCCCTAGCATAAAGGTGAATGATGCTCAGAAGTCAGATTAAGAGATAGCAAGGCAAAAAGGATGCCTCTGGCATTGAGCCAAACTACCCTGGGAAGTGTTGGGCACCACTGGAGGATGTAAAGACTTGACTATTAGGATGTGACTGTAGGCGCACTTTGAATCACTAAAGTGGCCGTGGCTGATTTTGGTTGAGGCCAGAGACACCTTTGTTCATTGATTGGAGGCATGTATATTCATCCACTATCCTTAGCTATACTCTGATGGCAGGAGGTAATGTGATACATCGTAGTCTATCTTAGGTCGGCTATTCTTTACTTTGTAACTCATTGTGTCATGTATTTGGCTGTGTTGTCCTCAGACCTTCCACAAATAGTGTCTACCACGCTCGAACTGTTGCGGATGAATTGTTGTCACACTGTCGATTCTGTAGGTCCTTGTAGCTCGTACACTAACTGGTGTCCTCACTGTATATGCACTTTTGACTACTGAGGAGCTGAAATGTCCTTGGCTAAAAGCACTTGGCAAAGGTCCTACAAACAAAAAAGATTTATCCAAGCAAAGCTATGATGGCTATTATTATTGTTGTGGACTCTATTATTGTGAGCAATTTAGTTATTTAAGAGTGAATTTTTTGTTTGATCAAGAAATGCATGCCTTGTGATTTCAATTGCTCGTTTTCTACATTCACTACTTTGCTTATTCAATGAATTCATTATAAGGAACGTTTTCTTGTTTAGTTCAATTGTTTGTTTGCCCTCAGTTAGGCTGGAAAGTTGTATGCCTGTTAGAGGAGGATGACTCCTTTGACTCAGTTGCCACTACAAAGACTTGCAAGTCATTAGGTGGCTCTCGCAGGGTATTAGTGGCACACGAAGTCACTGTGAGGTATTATGATGGACCTAACTCCATGCCAAACTCTTTGAGGTCCTACACCTGCTTTTTCTTTTCGATATCATCGTCTTTTCTTTTACTCCCTTATAGACATGCAGTTTTACTCCAACCTTGTCTTAGAGGTAATATGTGCCCAATCTATTCAGGAGGCCTTTATTGCAAGAGGGTGGGTCAATCCCTCAAAGGTGTGATTTTACTGAGTGCAAACTCCAACTCCTCTCCAAGGTATGGTAAGGGTAGAGCTACAACGCACGCCTCTCACTCTTGGGCTGACTCTTGTCTTCGCCTTCTGCCTTCTCTATTCTTTTATGCCCTTGCGAATGTATGTTTTCTTTTCTAGCTCACACTCTTAGTCACCCCTAACATTTTATCTCCCTCTTGGAGGTGCAGGATCCTTGCGGAGCTTGGACAGTTCGTCTGGCTTTCATGCTCGGTGGCTCCCTTGCTAACTTGGTCGTCTAAGTAGTGACAACTGAGGAGGGATAATCCATTCTAACATTGGCGAGCTTTCCCAATTTTTCATCACAAGCATAAGGTATTGACAAGTAAACTACCCTCCTTACTTGTTCTTGATGTTTTTCTTGTTTTGTGTTTGTTTTCATTATTTTTTTTCTAACTTTTGTGCTTTTCTATTTTTTCTGTGTTTTGGTATTAATGATGCAAAAAGAAAAAAAAACAAAAGAGAACAAAGAGAAAGGATACAACTCCATTCCTTGTTGTTGCTATTTGTTGATGCCATTCGGGTCCATAGTAACTCCTTGCAGTGCCACCAGAGTCAAGGTAGGCGTAACTGAGGCCATCAAACCATTATTGGAACTGAGACTGTCCATGTGAATGTTGAATTTGCTGGTTACATTTGGATTGTATCTCTGTTGGAGCTAATATCTGTGACGGCTGTCTGCTACTTGATTCAAGGTATTTGCACGTGTTGGGTTAGATTGGTGTATGGCAAACTAGCAAACTTTAGGTCAGACCCCCCACAAAGGGATAAGAACAAGAGTGGCACATGTGAGTGTCGCTGGACAAAATTGAGAAAAGAAAAGAGGACAAACTAGGCAAAAGATGAACTAGAGCAAGAGCAACATACACATGTGCTGCCAGACAGAAGCAGGGAGAAATCAAGCTAGGAAAAAAAAGAGGCCCGATGGATTCCTTGGGAAAGAACTGGGAGAAAGAGGGAAACCTCTGAAGTTCCAGTATCCTCGGAGCTTGTAGACTCAGACACGGTAAGGTCGGCTATTCTAGGGTGTGCACGTGTGTGTGCAAGTGTGTGTGCAAATGTGTGTGTGGGTTGCCTCCTGTGTGTTGACGACAAAGTTTCCATTGTCAATCATATCCTGGATAGCATTCCGGAGAGTAAAACACTTGTTTGTCGAATGTCCACGAATGCGATGGTATTGATAGATCAAGTTAGCCTTATACCACCTAGGAAGCAGGTCTGGTGGTGGACGAATCTCTGGTAGCTGTAGGAATGGCACAACTTCAGGAAAGATGTCGCTCAATGCCTTACTGAGTGGGGTGAAGTCTCTTTCCTTACGGTGAGGCCGCCTCTGTCGTTGTTGCTGCCCTTGCTGAACTGACACATTATTACATGTCGATTCAACAGGGGTGTGTGGATGTGTAATGTGTACTGAACTAGATGCTGGTGAGGATAAGGATATGGATGCGGGTGCTGTGCCTCGTTTGTCAACAACAATAGTCCCACTGTCGATCATCGTCTGAACGACATCCCTCAAAGTGTGGCAATTATCAGTCGAATGCCCTAGGGCTCGATGATAATCGCAGTATACGTTCACGTCATACCACCGAGGGAGTGGAGTTGGTGGGGGACGCGGTTTCTGGAGTCTCATAAGCGACACAACACGAGGAAAAACCATGCTTAGTGACCCACCCAGAGGAGTCTAGTCGCTTTCAACGCGACGGCCTCATTTCTCCTTAGGTTGTTGTCTTTGTTGAGCCGATGCGACGAGATGCACTAGCTTGACAGTGGGAGATGTGCGCCTAATGTGCAGTGACAACCTACGTGTTGGGACCTAATCCTGATGTTGAGGTGGGTTCTGAGTATGCTGTGTTGTGCATGGTGTTGAGCGCGAGAGTAACAGTTGCAGCACCGATATACCTCTAGGTGACGGACTTGAGAAATGTTGTACTCTCGCACAACTAATGGGTTGATTCCAAGGTGACTGTGATGTATACTGTGACCAATGCAATTGTGGTGCAGGAGGCAGAGGTAACGCCCCTATCGCCGAAGCAGTGTGATGCTGGGGCGATGGTATGGGCGATAATGTAGTGGGGTGAGCCTGTAATGCTATAGTGGTTTGCACTGGAACCTCAGAGGTCGAAAGAGGAGGACTCTCAACATGATCAAGAGAAAGGGCCATGTGCTTGAGCCCTCTGGCCAAAGCTCTCAAGTATTGAGCCTGTGTGGCTGAAGACCCATCAAAAGATAGGTCAGAAGGCACGAGCGGAACAGAAATGGCCCCAAAAACAGATGAATCCGTAGCTTGTTGAACTCCTGAAACAAGAGGGCCCAAGGAATAGGGTGCGGCTGGTAGAACTTCTGGGCCCCACATGGTAGTCACAGTAGTTGAATCATTGATGGGCCCTAGATCGGCTTGTTTCTGCCACTGTCTCGAAAGAGGAGATGAGGATCCACAAAGGAAAGAGGAAGTAGTCAAAGTGAGAGAAGGAGGATCTGAGTGTGGGACCCCCTTCAGAATAATAACCGGAGGCTTGCGGGTTTGCGGGGCCATGGCTAACCGCAAGTGAAATAAAGGAGTTGCGGAAAAAGGCAAATGCACGAGCTCTAAGATGAACTATAGTCAAAAAGTGACTAATAGCTTAAAAAAGGCAAGAGAAAACAACCACGGGAGGCCGCTCGCGACGGAGACACCCGAGCTCCTAGCCGAGGACCTCGCAACAAGTTATCTGAGAAAATAGGCAAGAGAAGCAGGTATCTGAACCTAGACAATGACACAAAGACAAATGCGAGTTATTAAAGTGGCATGCCATGACACACACTGCAGATGAATGCCTTATAGTGCACTCTCTCACCATGCATATCCCATATGGGGTTGACCACATAGGACGCACTCATGGGTTTTGGTTTCGACTCTAGTCAGAAAAGTAGGTTCTCGTTCTAAATACTGGCCGGAGCACAAGAAGTGAACGAGTGGTGCGTTGGTGGCCTCGTCTCCTACAGTAGCATGGAGTTATACCCTCTACTAGTACCGACACGACCCCAGACAAGGGGGGACAAACTAACAACACGCTCTACGCTAAAGCTATAGAACGGGCTGCTAGGATTGTCCTTCGCAAACTATGGGTGGACCTAGAGGAGAAGATGCATGCTTTCTAGAATGATCATTCATGCAATATGCTTTCGTGTCTTTTACTTGCGTTTTATTAGACGATAGGGATTTGTGATCATTTCTCTCTAGTTATGCCTTATTGGTTGTTCGTCTGAGTTTGTGTGTTTTATTTTAACAAAATAGGGAAACAAACATGTCTCTACTCTCCTAATCATGGCAAATTCAAATAAAGGGAAAAAACACACAATCATGGCATCCAAAAAGTCAGACAAAAGGCAGGAACATGGCATGTGCTAGTGTAGTACTCACAAGTAGGTGAATAAAAGCTAGTATCGACAAACAAAGCATGAATTAAGTCACGTGCATGTGCGATGGCATAGCAACAGTGTAAAAAAGGCATGTTCAGTCAAATATGTACAAGCAAACAAGCACAATGTATATAGACCAAAGAAAAGTAAGGAAACCACAACGAAAGCTAGAATCTGGTTATCTCTAGCGGAGTCGCCAGTTCTTGTGACCATGTCGGTGGAACCATGCGTGGCTCTCCTTTACCGGGTGCATGGAAGCACACGAGGAGTCCCGATACGGTCACGGCGAAGAGAGTGAATTTGGAGAAGAAGACTAGACTCGAAAACACCAAGGGAAGATAAGAACGAATAAGGAAAGGAGTCACCACCTAGTCTTTTAATGAAAAGACGAGGAAAACCGAACACAAGAAAACCAAGAAGCAAACAAGATGCAGAAAACAAGTGTGCTCCGTGCCTAATGGATATAATGCACAAATGAATGTAGGCCAGAGAAAGGGTAAGGATTCTTGTTACGCATAGGGAAGGGGTTAGGCACCCCTATGCGCCCGAGAAACTTGGTCTTTTAAGGTTTCCTACTTGCCAATGGTCTACTAGGTGTGTGCTTGCTTATTCTAAATGCTCATGCAAAAGATGACTAGAAAACATACCAAATCAAAGAGAAGAAATGAAATAAAGGGATGAAATTAATTCGAGGGACAATTGTAGGCATTGAGAATGCCGCTTTACTGTACGCCCTTAGGCGATGAGGAAAATCATGAAAATCAAGAAACTCTCAGAAAGCAACACATAAATCCGTGGAAACTTGATGAAATCCGAGAAAATCAAATTGGGAAAATAATCCTCATTCGAGACAATGTCGGCATTGTTAAGCCTTTTAATGTACGCCCCCGGGCGATGGAAAGCCAAATCAAATCTAAAATGCGAAAATCAGAAAGAATCCGGGAAACGACGAGAAAGGCAAGCTTGAAAAGTGTTAGAAATGCGTGCACGAAGTAAGGAAGAAAATGCGAGAAAAGTTGCATGAAAAGGTGCGACAAAATATGCAAAATGCATGTGTGTGTAATAATGAAAATTCCAGGGGCCTTTATGCAAAAAACCCAAATTCAGAATGAAAACTGAAATTCTGAAGCTAAATCATCAAAAATACATAGAAAAACACAATTCATGTAATTTTGAAAAAATCTAGGGTCAAATGTGCAAACCTGTGCCTTTCTAGTCAAATTGAAGGTTCATAGGGGTTAAAATGCAATTTTGCCACTAAAACATGTATTTAATGCAATTCTGTGAAAATTCAGGATAAAATATGCAAGAAAAAGGATCCATGTCGAAATTAGAAAATTTCAGGGGCAGTTCAGTAATTTTACCCTTGAAGACATGCATTCAGTGTGAAATCTGTAAAGTTAAGGGACTAAAATGCAATTTAACTAGAGAAACATGCTTTTAGAAGAGTTTCAGTAAAGTTCAGGGGCTAAAATGCAATTTAACTAGAGAAACATGCATTCAGAACAATTTCAGAAAAGTTCAGGGGCTAAAATGCAAATTAACAAGGGAAACATGCATTCAGTAGAGTTTCAGGAAAGTTCAAGGTGTTTTATACGAAAATGGTGGATTAAAATGCATGAAAAGAAGCTCTGGGGGTTTTTATCAAACTTTTAAACCTGGAAAACATTATTATGAATACTCAAGGGGCACATTGCAATATTTTTAGTTAAAACTTTATTCAAACAATTTAAGAAAAATGCAAGGACCTAATTGTAAGAAAAATGACCTACTTGCAATGAAAAAGGACCTATTTGTAAGAAGAAAGGACCTATCTGAAAGTTAACAAGAGTTACAGAAGTTTTATTAAAATAAAATTATTTTTCATTTTTAAAAGAAGAAAAAGAAAAGACGGTCGCTGGCAACGGAGCTCCGCCGTCGACGACCGCCGGAGAGGCTACTAGAGGGCTATCCCATGGTCTGATCTATGATCGGACCCCATGGGAAGCAAGAAGGGAAGAAGAGTATGGTCCATCGGTCTGAATCAAACATCTAACGGCGAGAATGGACTGTCCATCCCCGTCGCCGTCGGAGCACTCCGGTGACGGCATCGGAGAAGAAAGGGGGATGTTGGAGGGCTGCAGTGCGTGATCTTGATGTCTAGGAGGCTTTCGCATGTTGAAAGGAGCATTTCCCCACTTCCAGAAGCGAGAATGGGACACTTCCCCCATCATCGAACAAAACTCGCCATCGACGTGATCCTTCTCTGGTGAGCTCGACTGCGGTGGCTGTCTAAGGAACGTGGCTTGAATCTGAAGACTCCGGAGCACTGGGAGCATGACGTGGAACGATCCTGGAGGCTTGGAGAGGCACACCAAGGCTGGAGGCACACGTCCCTTCACTAGCATCAGTCGTCTTCCCCGGCGACGGTGACTTGGAGCGACTCTGATGATCTTCTGGTGGAGGTTCAGGAAAGTGGTGCTCCAGGGGTTAGAGAAGTAGGAGGGAGCTCTAAGGAAGAGATCCTAATGCTCTTGGGCCAAGATCGAGCCCTGGACCAGCACCCCCACCTAAGCCACCAGAAAATGACTCCGGCAAGGCTTAGGGGCTGATTCTGACCAGAGGAGGCCACTGGCCTTGTTGGGAATGGATCAAGAATGACAGAGGGAGGCCTAGGAAAACATTTTTAACATGAATTGAAGTCAGGAGAGTGTGTACCTGGTCTAGTAGTGAAATGGATGATCGGAGCTCGTCGTAGCTCACTGGAGATGGCCGAGAACTCTAGTTTCTTATGTCCACGAGCTTCCTCTCTCTTCCAGGAACTCTCTGATAGCTCTGGTTGGGAGGAAGAAGGCTTGGGGTGCTCACCTCTCTCAATTTTTGCAAAAAATGCCAAAAGTCCCAAAAGTCCCTTTCTACTTGCAAATGGGGGCTATTTATAGGCTTGGCTAGTTGTTATGGCTAGAGTGGAAGGTGGTTATGTTTGTTGGAGAGAAGTGGGAAGTAGTTATGTTTGTTGGAGAGAGGTGGGAAGTAGTTATGTTTGTTGGAGAGAGGTGGGAAGTAGTTATATTTGTTGGAGAGAGCTGGGAAGTAGTTATGTTATTGATGTTTGACTTTAGTGTTTGGGGCTTGACTTAGGATTTGACCTAGGTTTAGGGTTTGGATTATGATTTTGAATTTAATTTAGGTCCTAACCTAGGATTTAATGTTTGGATTAGGGTTTAACCTTGGTTTTAGGGTTTATTGGTATTTAAGGGTTTTGTTTTGTATTTAGGCTTTTCAGAGTCCAGTTAGGTTGTGTTTGGTGCACCAGAAAGGTGCACCTGTATTGGTGGCTATTGGGGTGAGGAGTGGCTGTTGGGTTTAGCCTATTTGCAAACATATTGGGGTGTCTACAGAAGGCGTAAGACTTCAACACCCAGATGAGCAGCCAGCCACACCTGTATAAAAGCTCCATAGCCATAAAAGTGTTGGCAACGTCGTAGTGATCGGTCCAAAGCCCGGTATGTTTCTGCCAAGATGACTAGGGCTAAATATATCTGACGGGTGACAACCGCCAAAGCAATTTCGACAACTTCAATGTTTACAACCACCCGACCATGGCTGAAAATCAACTCTCCTAAGAACTGGATAACAAAGCCCTTCAACCATAGCTCGTCACCCAGGGAGGTGTGCATTCCGGCTACCTTGTCAAAGTAAGCTAGTTGTAGCATGGGAGAATGTCTGTCTGAACAGATAAGTTGATGACCACAATCACTGGTTGATAGGCCAGTTAGCTCACTCAAGACTAAAGAATATCCGTGCACAACATAAACACAGTGGGTCCAAAGAACCTCTGTAAACAACATATTTTGTGGACCTCCTTCAAGGTTGGGGTCAATTCGATTCTCCCGAAGCGGAATACATGATGAGCTGGCTTCCAGAACAAGGAAGCTACACACAAGAAGTATTGAGAAACCTCTACCTTCGCGATATCCAGAAGCTTTGTGGAGATCCCCCAAGTCCGTAGCTTGTAGCGATCGTTTCCTGTTAACTACCTGATCCATGCTTGGAGAACATCTGAGCAGTGTGTGGGCACAACCATTGTAGGGGAGCCAATGATTTGTAAGGCGTTTCAGCTTTGCATGACTCAAGCCTCCCTAGAATGGGCAAATGATCTCCTGTAGAACATGCTCAAAACATTGTTTTAGAAACAGATTTCAACTTTGTTCCGTTCAATAACACTTAGTAAGTCCAAAACAAACAGATAAAAGATGCAACACAATTGGCTTTGAAAAATCAGAAAGACTGGCCCAAGGTTGAATGTTACAACTGACTGAACAAGGAGTTGTCGAATAGACTAAATTTTGTGCATAGCCTTGGGGGGAAGGTCTTGGTTACCAAACGGTTTTGACTAGGCACCCATGTAATGAGATATAGCCACCAAACCCTGAGGATTGGGATTGTTCGATGATAGTGCCCTCATAAGGTGCTTAATAAGCCAAATGGTGTAGCTGGCGTGCCTCTCGGTAGATTACGTAGATCCTCGACCTGTAGAGTAGCTGACACGCCCCTAGTCGAGCATTTCTTAGTGTGACTAACCATAGGACAACTGACATGCCCTTGGTCGAGTATTGGCTTAGTGTGTCTAACCATAGGATAGCTGGCATGCTCTAGGTTTGACATGGATGACTCTTAACCAATTAAAGCAGCTTACATGCCCTTGGTCGAGTACTGGCTATGCGTGTCTAACCATAGGATAGCTGACATGCCCCTGGTTTGACATAAATGGCCTTAACCAACAAGAGCAGCTTACATGCCCCTAGTTTAGGTGATGTCCTCCTGATTCTCTTAGACTGAAAGTTGTTATCATACCCTAGCTAAGAGAACCAGATAATACTTTGCGACACTTCTAAGATGATGTTTGTGGAAAGAAATGCATGCATGCTGAATGATTTGTGAGATCTTATTGGCGCCCTCAGCATTGGGATGCTTATCGCCAGGTATACAAAGGAATGGTAACTCCAAACATCACGAGACTCTATCTAAGCCCCTAGTTTTTTAGGTGGCTCTTTGGAAATGCGATATCGTGTGCTGGGCTCCGTTCGAAACCCCACTGGACCATACCCCTGCTTTTTTATTTTATTCATTCTTTATTCTTTCTCCCTCATAGGCATGTGGGTTCACCCTATCCCCGGCTTGGAGGTAATAGGTATCTGGTCTATAGTGGGGAGTTGCTGTTGTTTAAAGGGTTGGCTAGGCCCTTTTTGGGAACATGCTTTCCAGGTACTCACTCCGACTCCTCTCCAAGATAAATAGGAGGGACAATGTTACCCATCATGCCTCTCTCTTTAGGGCTGACTTCTATCTATGACTTCTGTCTTCTAATTTTTTTATGCCATTTCACAGATAATATATTTTTATTTTGTTTCTCATGCTCTCATTCTCACTCCTAACATTTTATCTCCCTCTGGGAGGTGTAAGGTCCGTGAGCAGCTTGGATACTTTGCCCAATTCACATTGAAAGGTGGCTCCCTCACTCCTTAGGTTACCTGAATAGTATCTACCTAAGGAGGTGCTATGCATTCCCAACATTGGCAAGCTTATTCCGCTTTTCATCACCTGGCTAAGATCCATGCATGTGATGATGAAAACAAACATCGGCCTATATATGCATATACTGAATGGGGGCTAGTATGTGCTGTGATGCAAGGCTACATGGATGTAGAAGAACATGAATTCATGCATGCATGGAGGAAAGTGTCAGTGTCGCAGAGTGAGGACACACTATTTATGATCACTAATAGTACTTTTTTAGGTAACAAGAATTAACTGGCTCTAACTATTCGATGCAGTCTAAGTTTTCAAGGATGACAGCTCCTCCACAGTAGACTTGTTTGAGCTCGAATGGTCCATGCCAGTTGTGCCTGAACTTGCCACGACTATCAGGGAGATGTATTACTCGCAAGACCACGTCCCCTGGCAAGAAGCTTCTTAGTTAGACCTTCTTCTGATAAGCTTTGGCCATGCGTTTCTGATAGCATTGTACATGATGCATAGCTTGCAACCGATGCTCATCTATCAGGTTTAATTGAACAAGGCTATCCTCAATCCACTCTGCCTCGTCCAACTCTGCTTCCTTCAGGACTTTGAGTGATGGTATCTCCACCTCTATTGGTAGGACTGCTTCCATACCATATACCAGAGAAAATGGAGTCACTCCAGTTGAAGTCTGGACTGATGTTCTATAAGCTCACAGAACATATGGGAGCCGGTCATGCCAGTCCTTATATGTTTCCACCATCTTTCTAAGAATCTTGGTTAGATTCTTATTGGAGGATTCATCTAAGGACGGTTTGGGGAGGACCTGTGATGCCTAATATGGAACTCCTGCAAGAAATCCTCAACCTTTTTGGCAGTAAAATTTGTCCCATTATCAGAAATGATTGAATGCGGGACCCCGTACAGGGTAATGATGTTGTTCTTGATGAACTTGTCAGTCACAAAGGCAGTCACTGTCTTGTAAGAAGCTACTTCCACCCATTTCGTAAAGTAATCAATTACTACCAGGATGCACTGATGTCTGTTGGAAGCTACTGGGTGGATCACTCCAATGACGTTTATTCCCCATGTAGAGAAAGTCCAGGGTGACGTCATGTTGTGGAGCTTCTGTGGTGTTGCATGAATAATGTTGCCATGGACCTGCCAGTTGTGACATCTTCATACAAACTGACAACAGTCTGTCTCCATGGTTGACCAGAAGTAACCTTGTAACATTATTTTCTTGCACAATAATACCCCATTCACATGAGGCCCGCATGTCCCAGCATGCACTTGCAACATTACTATGTCGGCCTCTTTTTTATCAAGACAGCGTTGAAGCATCTGATTGTAAGACCTCCTGTATAAGTGACCTGCTCCAAGCACATATTTTGAAGCCAACTGGACCATGGTCTTTCTATTTGCCGCTGATGCATCTGGATGGTGACTCCCGGTTTCCAGGTAAACTTTGATGTCATGATACCATGGGAGCTCTACTGTGGAATATACTTCTTCTATGCTCAGGCAGTGTGTCGGTTGGTCTGTGCAAGTTACTAACACTTTTACTGTGTCAGCCTCTAGTATGGTCAACTAGGATGCAAGAGTGGCTAGTGCATCTGCGTAAGCATTCTTGGCCCTGTTCATAAAGGAAAAGCGTATCTCCTTAAACTCGGCCATCAACTTCAAGAGATGGTTGTGGTATGGAACCAATTTCAGATCCTTGGTTCTCTAGTTGCCATTAACTTGTGAGATAACTAACATGGCATCGCCATGCACATGTAGTTTCCATGCACCATGTTCTAATGCAGCCCGTAAGCCAAGAATACATGCCTCGTACTCTACCACATTATTGGTGCATGCAATGGTTAACTTTCGAGCAAGTGGGATCATCATGCCCTGCGGGATCTCCAGCACTGCACTGATGTCCATGCCTCTCCTGTTAACTGTGCCATCAAAGTAAAGCTGCCATTGGTCTTTATCTCGAGGGTCTACTGACTCTTCCGCTTCCATGGCAAACAGTATATCCTCATCAGGGAACTGAGTCTGCAGGGGTTGGTACTCTAGAAAGGGTAAATCTGCTAAGTGATCTACCACGGCTTGTCCTTTCATCGATTTCTGAGTGACAAAAGTGATATCATACTGAGATAAGAGCACTTGCCACTTGACACATCTACCCACCAGTGCGGGCTTCTGAAATAGCTACTTCATGGGATCATGTCGGTAGAGTAATAGAACTGGATATACCATCAAATAGTGCCTCAGGCGCTGTGTAGACCAGACAAGGGACACACAAACTTTCTCGATTGCGGTATACTTAACTATACAATTATTGAACATTTTACTCTGATAATAAATGGCCCTCTCCTTGTGACCTGTTCATGTTGACCCAAGACTACGCCCATTGAATGTTGTGTTACTCACAAATAGAGCAACAGAGGATGCAGAGGATGCCCTGGTGTCGGAGGAACTAAGACTGGTGGTCTTACCAAGAGCTTCATGACTTTGTCAAATGCCTCCTGGCACTCCTCATTCCAGTGGATCTACGTGTTCTTCCTTAAGAGCTTGAAGATTGGTTCACAAATTGTTGTAAATTGGGCAATGAACCAACTGATATGCTGCAACCGCCCTAGCAACCCTCGGACTTCTTTTTCTGTTGCAGGAGGAGGCATTTTGATTATGGCTTTAGCCTTGTTCGGATCTACCTCGATTCCCCTTTGGTTAATGATGTATCCCAGCAACTTGCCTGATGACACACCAAATACACACTTGTTGGGGTTCAACCACAACTTATATTTTCGCAAGCGGTTGAGGAGCTTACTCAAACAAGAAATGTGTTCTTCAGGCACCTTTGACTTAGCGATCATATCATCCACGTAAACCTCGATGTCTTGGTGCATGAGATGTGGAATAACGCTGTCATTGCCCTCTGATATGTGGCTCTTGCATTCTTGAGCCCAAATGGCATAACTCTGTAGCAGAACACTCCCCATGGGGTAATAATGGACATTTTCTCTATATCTTCTTCTACCATTCAGATTTGATTGTATCCTGAGAATCCATCCATGAATGACAACATTTTGTGTCCTGCAGTATTGTTTACCAACATTTTGGGCTTGCTTTGTTTAGGTCCCTATTACCAATACACATTCTACTGACCTATAGAAAGTCCATTAGTTGACTCCAGAGTTGGCAATGCAAGCATAGCCATCCCCGGTGGCATGAACGTTGTTGAATCTACTCTGGAGTCCTTAATTTCCCCCATTGAGTAATAATCTTTCACACATATCCATTCTGACCCATTGACTGGTTTATCCTGCTCAGGCTCTGCAAGCACAACACTTTGATTGGGATCCAACAATGCTGCACTTACAAAGTTAGTTAAATCTCATGGAATAACGAGCTTTTGGAACTTACGACGCTTCGAGTATACATCTTGTGGTTTCCACTCGTATCCCAGTCCTTCAAACTCTCGCCTTTTCTCTGCAGCAATTGCTTCGGCGATTCCTTGGCCATTCCGCTCAAGAAGTGATCCTTTCTCGTACCCCCACCTTTGACATAGATTCTCGACCATCAAAAAAGGGCTGCCAAAAGCAGCCAAATGGCTGGCACACTTGAGAATCGGAATGAAATTGACCAGTTAAAAAAGTCAACACGGTAGAGCACATCAGAAGGCTTAGGGTCAAAATGGACAGTATGGAGTGACATTGAAGAGACTGCCTCAACCTTCTCCTTTTCAAGGTTTTCCGCCATCACAACGACAATGTCGTTGTTCCAGTGGAACTTAATCATTTGGTGAAGGGTTGATGGGATAACCTAATGCTTGTGGAGCCAAGGGTGCCCAAGCAGAAGATTGAAAGACGGCTTGAGGTCGACACCATAGAACTCGACCTCAAAACGAGCAGGACCAATGATTATGGGAATGATCAAAATCCCTAGAGCATCATGGTGCGTGTTATCGAACGCCGTCATCCCTTTCACGGCTGGAGTAATGTCTTCAGATTTAAAGCAACCTGGCTTGCAGTTCGCAAGGGGCATACATTTAAACTGGCCCCATTATCCACCAAAGTGAGAGGAAAGCGGAAATTTTGGTATTGCACCTTGATGAACAGAGGTTGATTATGATTAGTCCCTGGTGGGGGAAGCTTTGAGCTAGAGAACGAAATGACCTACGACGCGGCTATCATCCCTACCATGCTTTCCAAGGCTGATGGTTGTATTGTTGGGGAAACATGAGTGGCTTGGAAAACTCGAAGAAATTCCTCTTGGTGTTTAGCCAAAGTATGGATTAGGTCCCAGATGGAGATGTTTGCTTTGACCTTCTTTATCTGGGCAGTGGTGTCAGCTACAAGCGGGTCAATCTTGGCTGTGGTGGGGTTAGTTCTCGGGATTGTCTCTTTAGGGATTTGATTGGGGATCTGGTTCTTTGGTTGAGAAGGTGAAGTCGTTGGTTGGCTTGTTTTATTTGCCAGAACCACGGCCTCGTATACTTGCCCTAATCGTGTTACCCAGCACACATTTCTGTGGTATAGCTATAAGGGATGCGGTGAGTATCCTGTGTCAAGTTGATGACCACAAGAGCATGGGCACTCAATTCCACTAGGACTGAAACTGGGGGAGTAGGTATTGGCGCTTGGTGGGTAAGGTCATGCCTTGGTTTGGCTAACTGTGACCATGCCAGTGGGACCCTGCACGGCTCTCCCTTACCTGGTGCGGGGAAAAACACGAGGAGTCCTGATACGGTCACAGTGAAGATGGTGAATCCAGAGAAGAAGACTAGACTTGGAAACACCTACGAAGGATGGGAAAGGATAAGGAAAGGTGTCGCCACCTAGTCTTTTAATGGAAAGACGAGGAAAACCAAACACAAAAAAAAAAAAAACAAGAAGCAAAGATGATGATGAAAACATGTATGCTCCATGCCTAATGGATGAAATGCACAAATCATTGTGGGCCAGAGAAAGGGTAAGGATTCTTGTTACGCATGGGGAAGGATTTTGGCACCCCCATGCTCTTGAGGAACCCAGTCTTTCTAGGTTTCCTACTTGCTAAATGGTCTATTGGATGTGTGTTAGCCTATTCTGAATGCTCATGCTAAAGATGACTAGAAAACATGCCAAATCAAAGAGAAGAAACAAAAAATAAGGAGAAAAAATTAATCCGAGGGACAAATGTAAGCATTGAGAATGCTGCTTTACTGTACGCTTGTGGCTGATGAGGAAAATCATGAAAATCGAGAAAACACTCGGAATGCGTCTCACAAATCAGTGAAAATTTGGATAAATTCGAGAAAATCAAATTGGAGAAAATAATCCTCATTCGGGACAATGTCGGCTTTGTTAAGCCTTTTAATGTACGTCCTCGGGCGATGGAAATCCAAATCAAAAAAAAAAATGCAAAAATTAGAAGAAATCTGGGAAACGATGAGAAAACCAAGCTTGGAGAGAGCTAGGAATGCGTGCACAATGTAAGGAAGAAAATGCGAGAAAATTTGCATGAAAAGGTGCAACAAAATATGCAAAATGCATGTGAGAGTATAAAAATGAAAATTCGAAGGGCCTTTGTGCAAAAAACCCAAATTCTGAATGAGAACTAAAATTCTGAAGCTAAATCATCAAAAATACATAGAAAAACACATTTCACGTAATTTTGAAAAAATCTGGGGTCAAATGTGCAAAACTGTGCATTTTTAGTCAAATTGAAGATTGTTAGGGGTCAAAATGCAATTTTGCCACTAAAACAAGCATTTAATGTAATTCTGTGGAAATTCAGGGTAAAATATGCAAGAAAAAAAGAAGTCCATGTTTGAAAACAGAAAGTTTCAAGGGCAATTCAGTAATTTTACCCTAGAAAACATGCATTTAGTGTGAAATCTGTAAAGTTCAGGGGCTAAAATGCAATTTAACTAGAGAAACATGCATTCAGAAGAGTTTTAGAAAAGTTTAGAGTACTTTATGCAAAAATGTTGGATTAAAATGCATGAAAAGAAACTGTAGGGGTTTTTATCAAACTTTTAAGCCTGGAAAATATTATTTGGAAAACAAAGTGGGCACATTGCAATATTTTTCAGTTAAAACTTTATTCAAACGATTTAAGAAAAATGCAAGGACCTAATTGTAAGAAAAACGGACCTACTTGCAATGAAAAAGGACCTATTTGTAAGAAGAAAAGGACCAATCTGAAAGATAACAAAAGTTACAGAAGTTTTATTAAAAGAAAATTACTTTTTATTTTTTAAAGAAGAAAATGAAATGACGGCTGTCGGCGACGGAGCTCCGCCGTCAACGACCGTCGGAGAAGCTTCCAGAGGCCATCCCATGGCCTGATCTAATATCAGACCCCATGGGAAGCAAGAAGAGAAGGAGGTGAAGAGATCCAATGGTTTGGATCAGGGATTCAATGGTGGGAGTGGGCGTCCCACCTCCCTCGCAAACGGAATGCTCCGACGATGGCATCGGAGAAGAAGGGGGCTACTAGAGGTCACAGCGCGGCGTCTCTGGGCCCTAGGAGGCACGGGAGAGCGGCGAGGTTCATTTGCCTTCCTTCAAAAGTCAAACTAGATGGAGATCACGCAAGGTGGGTTCCGCCTACTGTCGTTGTCCTCTCCTCTAGCGAGCGAAGTCGCCAAGGTGATCCAAGGCTTGAGTCACGATCCTGGAGCCTCAGGTGTGTTGGTGGAGCGTCGGAGATCGTTCCCTAGGGGTCGGAGCGGCATTGCAAGGCTGGAGGCTCGCGTTTCTTCTCTGGATTCAGTCTTCTTCCTTGACGATGACGACTTGGCACGACTTCGACGATCTTCTGGTGGTGGCTCTGGGAGGCAGCAAAACGGTGCACTAGGGGTCGAAGAAGCAGGAGGAAGACCAAGGGAGGAAGGCCTAAATCTCTGGGACACAAATCAACCAGTGGGTTCGTGCCCCCAACTAGGCCACCGGAGAATGACTCCGACGAGGCCTGGAAACATGATTCCAACCAGAGGAGACCTCTAGCTCTGTTGGAATCGACCAGGGGAGGTAGAGGGAGACTTAGGAAGCTAAAATTGAAATTAAATGAGGTTGGTGGAGGGCTTACCTGATCTGGCAATGTGCTTTGCCGTCGTAGCTCGCCGAAGGTGGCTTAAAACTTTGGTTTCTCACCTCCATGAACCACCTCTCTCTTCCTAGAACTCTCTCTATCTCCTCCTCCCTTTCTCTCTTGCTCTCCTTTTCACACTTCACACTACCATCCCTTTTATAGGTGAAGCTCTGATGGTTGTAACAACCTGTAACAGATTCAACAAAATCCTAACAACTAACCAACTCCATAACAAACTAAAACCTTCTAACAGACTAACCACTTGTAACAACCTTGCTGTCCCCCACGCACCCCGCTGCCTGCCCAAGCACCGACAGCGATCGACGGTCGTGATGAGAGAACTGGCCAGGTTTGTATGTCTAGTGCGGTTGTATGGTGTGCCAGAGTGGTGCGCCAAATTGGTGTGCTAGAGAGGTGTGCCTGTCTGGTGCGCTAGACAAGTGCGTTTGATAGGTGTGCCTATATGGCCCCGGATCATGGCTCAGATCATTGGCTATTGGGTTTGGCCTATTTACAAGCATATTGGGGTGTCTATAGATGCCCCTCCCTAAGCGAGGTTGGAGGACAAATGAACAGAGACCGACGCTCAAGATTGACCGAGACACCCCACCTCTTTTTACAAGGAAGAGTGATCAGGTGGAGGAGATCATCGCTCGGAGTTGAAGAGGATGCCCTATCCGAAGTTGCAAGAAAGAGTCAGTTAAGGGCAACCAGCCACTAGTCGGTGAATGCACCAGAGGTCTCGTGGCCACAACCGAAGCTAATCATCAGAGAAACCAAAACTAATGACAAATACCGACCAGTTGACGACCAATCAGCTCCTAAAAGACATGACTAGTTATTACACTTGTCAGAAGAGTGTCAGACAAGAGTCACGGTGCTTGTCGACTGAAATGTGACTGGTCACGGAAGCCACCCAGGTAGTTCAGACTACCAACTCAAAAGGAGGGAAGGAACAAGGAAAGTGGGGAATCCATTGAGCATCACAGGGATTGCCTGGGTATTTTGGTATACTAGCCCAAAGGAAGGGGGAGGATAGTTTGCTTTGATTCCATGCCTTCAGAGTGGAACTCAAAACAAAGGGGGCACCATTGATATCAAACTCTTTGAGTAAGGACCGAATGGGGCATGGTAGGTTTCGGACCTACCAACCAAAAAGGGAATAATTGGTAAGTTTTGGACTTACTGACCAAAAGGGGAAGTGGTATGTTTCAGACTTATTGGCCAAAAGGGGAGAATGGTATGTTTCAGACTTACTGGCCAAAAGGGAGAATTGGTAAGTTTCGGACTTACCAGCCAAAAGGGAGAATCATAAGTTTCAGACTTACCGGTCAAAAGGGGAGAATGGTGAGTTTCGGACATACCGACCAAAAGGGAAAGTGGTATGTTTTGAACTTACCGACCAAAAGGGGAACTGGTAAGTTTCAGACTTACCGGCCAAGAGGGAGAATGGTAAGTTTCAGACTTACCGGCCAAAAGGAAGAATGGTAAGTTTTGGACTTACTGGCCAAAAGGGGAAGTGGTAAGTTTCGAACTTACCGGCCAAAAGGGGAAGTGGTAAGTTTCGGACTTACCAGCCAAGAGGGAAGAATGGTAGGTTCCCAGCGCCAAGTCAGCAGGCAAAAGAAGGTAGAATCCTGAACTGTCGAGGACATGCTGTCGCAATAATCTATTCTACGTCAAACATAAGCAACCAAACAAGCTGGTAAGAAATTTTCTGATGAGTTTTATTACCAGAGTCAATGAAATGATTACATGTATTTTAACTTGCAAAGAACCAGTAATATGACATGAATGTTAAGAATCTACATCATCTTTGGATCTCTTGGAGCCCAAGGATTTGGCAAAGAGAGTACGGCTTGGGGCGACTGTGCAGATTGGCCAGGTCTCTTCGACTTCGGCTTCGTATCCTACTGTGCAACCTTTCCCCTCTATGACAATGAGGTCCTTCGATCGTGTGGAGCCACTGAGCAGGCGAGAGAGCTCCTCAGTCAATGTATAAGAGCTCAAGGGGTATTATTGGAATTGTGCTGGCATTTGCCCTTGAGCAAAGGAATCTTGCTGGTAACCGAACTGCCGCATCACACGGACTGGGTGATATTCAACTCCACCAGTCAACCCCGGTAGGACGATAAGCTGCATGTTGGTTGTGTTGAAGAAGGCCTCAAATTTATGAGTAGCTGAAGGAATAATGCGCTAGATGATTTTCCTTTTCTATCAAGCTTTCTAAATGCTCGTATTCCTTCTGAATTGAGGTGAGTGTGCGCGCATGGCCACTTTGACAGTAGGATTCAAAGGCTGATCGTTACGGGTGTATGACTACTACACCCAGATGTGCAGCCAACCATACCTGTACAAAAGCTCCACAACCAAAAAATTGTCAGTAGCGCCGCAGTGATCGGTCTAGAGCGTGGTAAGTTTCTGCCAAGATGACTGGGGCTAAATCTATCTGTCGGGTGACAACTACCAAAGCGATCTCAACGACTTCAACGTTCACAACCACCCGTCAATGGTTTAAAATCAATTCTCCTAGGAAGCGGACAACAAAGCCTTCAACCATAGCTTGTTACCTAGGGAGGCGTGCATTCTGGCCACTTTGTCAAAGTAAGCTAGCTTCAGCATGGGAGAATGTCCGTCTGAATAGATGAGCTGACGACCACAATCACTGGTTGATCGGCCAGTCAGCTCACTCAAGATTGAAGAATACCAGTTGTGCCGTATAAACATGGTGGGTCCTAGGAACCTTTGTAGACAACATATTCTATGTACCTCCTCCAAGGTTGGAGTCAGTTCGATTCTCCCAAAAAGGAATACATGATGAGCCTGTTTCCAAAATCGGGCAGCTACACACAAGAAATATCGAGAAGCCTCCACCTTGGCGATATCCAATAGCTTTGAAGTGATCCCCCAAATCCATAGCTTGTCGCGATCGTTTTCTATCAACTGCTTGATCCATGCTTGGAGAATGTCTGAGCAGTGTGTGGGCACCACCATCGTAGGGAAACCCATGATCCGTAGGGTGTTTCAGCTTTCCTCGGCTCGAGAATCCTCAGAAAGGGCAAATGATCTCATGCAGGACATTCTCAAAACATTGTTTTAGAAAGAGATTTCAACTTTGCTTCGGTCAACAACACTTAGCAGAATCAAAGTAGACAGGTAAAAGATGCAGTGCAATGGTATTGAAAGAATTAGAGAAATTGGCCCAAAGCTGAAAACTATAGTTGACTGAACAGAGAGTTGTTGAATAGACTAAATCATGTGCACAACCCTGAGTGAAAGTCCTAGTTACCAACTGTTCTGACCAGGTACCCAAGTAATGAGATATGACCTGCAAAACTGGGGGTCAGGATTATTTGAAGACTGTGCCTCATGACAGATTACTGGGATCTTTGACCTACAAAGCAGCTGACATGCCCCTGTTCGAGCATTGGCTTAATGTTTCTGACCATAGGACAACTGACATGCCCCTGGCTTGACATGGATGCTCCTTAACCAGTCAGAGTAGCTTACATGCCCCTGGTTGAGTACTGGCATAGTGTGTCTAACCATAGGACAACTGACATGCCCCTGGTTTGACATAAATGACCTTAACCAATAAGAGCAGCTTACATGCCCCTGGTTTAGGCAGTGCCCCCATGATTCTCTTAGACTGAAAGTCATTGTCACATCCTAGCTAAGAGAACCAGATAATACTCTGTGACACTTTTAGGATGATATTTGTGGAAGGCAATGCATGCATGCTGGATGATTTGTGGGATCTTACTGGTGCCCTCAGCATTGGGATGCTTATTGCCAAGTATACAAGAGAATGGTAACTCCAGACATCACGAGACCTTATCCAAGCCCCTAGTTTTTTGGGTGGCTCTCTGGAAATGCGACACTGTGTCCTAGACTCCGTTCCAGACCCCACTTGACCATAACCCTGCTTTTTTATTTTATTCATTTATTATTCTTTCTCCCTCGTAGACATGTGGGTTCACCCTATCCCTGGCTTGGAAGTAATAGGTACCTGGTCTGTGGTGGGGAGCTACTATTGTTTAAAGGGTTGGCTAGGCCCTTTTGGAACATGCCCATTATGCCTCTCTCTTTAGGACTGACTTCTATCTGCAACTTCTGACTTCTTATTCTTTTATGCCCTTTGACAGATATATATTTTTGTTTTATTTCTCATGCTCTCATTCTCACCCCTAACATTTTATCTCCCTTTAGGAGATGTAGGGTCCTTGAGTGGCTTGGATACTTCGCCCAATTCACAATGAAAGCCTATATATGCATATACTGAATGGGGGTTTAGTATGTGCTGTGATGCAGAGCTACATGGATGTAGAAAGAACATCAATTCATGTATGCATGAAGGAAAGTGTTAGTGTTGTAGAGTAAGGACACATTGTTCATGATCACTGATAGTACTTTTTCAGGTAGCATGAATTGACTGGCTCTGACTATTTGATGCAGTCCATGTCCTCAAGGATGATAGCTCCTCCGGAATAGACTTGCTTGACCATGAATGCTCCACGCCAATTGGGCCTAAACTTTCCACGACTATTAGGTAGATGTATTGCTCTCAAAACTAGGTCCCCTGGCAAAAAGCTTCTTTGTCGGACCTTCTTCTGATAATCTTTGGTCATGCGTTTCTGATAGCATTGTGCATGATGCATAGCTTGCAATCGATGCTCATCTATCAAGTTCAGTTGAACAAAGCGGTCCTCAATCCACTCCGCCTCTTCTAGCTCTGCTTCTTTTAGGACTCTGAGAGACGGTATCTCCACCTCTACTGGTAGGATTGTTTTCATGCCATATACTAGAGAATATGGAGTCGCTCCTGTTGAGGTCCAGACTGATGTTCTATAAGCCCACAGAGCATATGGGAGCTTGCCATGCCAGTCTTTATGTGTCTCCGCCATCTTTTTAAGAATCTTAGTTAGATTCTTATTGGTGGATTCCACTGCATCGTTCATCTGAGGACGGTACGAGGAGGACTTGTGATGCCTGATATGGAACTCCTACAAGAAATCCTCAACCTTTTAGGCTGTGAAATTTGTCCCATTATCGGAAATGATGGAATGCGGGACCCTGTACTGGGTGATGATGTTGTTCCAGATGAACTTTTCAGTCACGAAGGCGGTCACTGTCTTGTAGGAAGCTGCCTCCACCCACTTTGTAAAATAATCAATTTCTACTATGATATACTAATGTCCATTGGAAGTTGTTGGGTGGATAGCTCCGATGACGTCTATTCCCCATGTTGAGAAAGGCTAGGGTGACGACATGTTGTGAAGCTGCTGCGGTGGTGCATGAATAAAGTTGCCATGGATTTGACAATTATGACATTTTCGCACAAACAGGCAGCAGTCTGTCTCCATGGTTGACTAGAAATAACATTATAACATTATTTTCTTGGGCAATAATACTCCATTCATGTGAGGCCCGCATGTCCCAACATGCACTTGCAAAATTACTATATCAGCCTCCTTTCTCTCAGGACAACGTAGAAGTATTTGATTATAAGACTTCCTGTACAAGTAACCTGCTCCCAGCACATATTTTAAGGCCAGCCGGACCATGGTCTTTCTATCTGTTGCTGAGGCATCTGGATGGTGATTCTCGGTTTCCAGGTAAGCTCTGATGTCATGATACCATGGCAGCTCTGCTATGGAATCTACTTCTTCTATGCTCATGCAGTGTACTGGTTGGTTTGTGTAGGTTACTGACACATTCACTGTGCCATCTTCTGATATGGACAACCAGGATGCAAGAGTGGCCAGTGCATCTGTGTAAGCATTCTTGGCCCTATTCATAAAGGAAAAGCGTATCTCCTCAAACTTGGCCATCAGCTTTAAAAGATGGATGTGGTATGGAACCAATTGCAGGCCTTTGGTTCTCAAGTTGCCATTAACTTGAGAGATAACCAACATGGCATCACCATGCACATGTAATTTCTATGCACCATGTTCTAATGCTGCCCGCAAGCCAAGAATACATGCCTCATACTCAGCCACATTATTGGTGCACACAATAGTTAACTTTTGAGCAAGTGGGATCATCTGGCCCTGTGGAGTCTCTAATATCGCACCAATACCCATGCCTCTTCTGTTAACTGCGCCATCAAAGTAGAGCTACCACTGATCTTTATCTCAAGGGACTACTGGCTCATCTTCATCCATGGCGAACAATATATCCTCATCAATAAACTGAGTCTGTAGGGGTTGGTACCCTGGCAAGGGTAAGTCCGCTAAGTGATCGGCCATGGCCTGTCCTTTCATTGACTTCTGAGTGACAAAAGTGATGTCAAACTGAGATAAAAGCACTTGCCACTTGACACATCTACCCACCAGTGTTGGCTTCTGAAACTGGTATTTCATAGGATCAGGTCGGCATAGTAATAGAATTGGATATGCCATCATATAGTGCCTTAAGCGCAGTGTGGCCCAGACGAGGGACAAGCAAACTTTCTCGATTGCGGTATACTTAACTTTGCAATCATTGAACTTTTTTCTCAGATAATAGATGGCCCTCTCCTTGCGACCTATTTCATCATGCTGAGCAAAGACTGCGCCCATTGAATGCTGTGTCACTGACAATTAGAGCAACAGAGGATGCCCTGGTGTCGAAGGAACTAAGAATGGTGGTCTTGCCAAGAGTTTCTTGATTTTGTCAAATGCTTCCTGGCACTCCTCACTCCAATGGACCTGTGCGTTCTTCCTCAGGAGCTTGAAGATTGGCTTGCAAATTGGTGTTAACTGAGCAATAAATCAGCTGATATACTGCAACCGCCCCAGTAGCCCTCGGACTTCTTTCTCTGTTGTAGGGGGAGGCATCTCAATGATGGCTTTAGCCTTGCTCAGATCTACCTCAATTCCACTATGGCTAATGATGTATCCCAGCAGCTGGCCTGATGACACACCAAATACACACTTGTTGGAGTTCAACCGTAGTTTATACTTTCGCAAGCGATTAAAGAGCTTCCCCAAACAAGTAATTTGTTCTTCGGGCTCCTTCGACTTAGCAATCATATCATCCACATAAACCTCGATGTCTTGATGCATGAGATCGTGGAATAAATCTATCATAGCCCTCTGATATGTTGCCCTGGCATTCTTGAGCCCATATGGCATAACTCTGTAGCAGAACACTCCCCATGAGGTAATAAAGGACGTTTTCTCCATATCCTCTTCTGCCATTTGGATTTGATTGTATCCTGAAAATCCATCCATGAATGACAACATTTTGTGTCCTACAGTATTGTCTACCAACACATCAATGTTTGGGAGTGGGAAATCATCCTTCGGGCAGGCTTTGTTTAGGTCTCTATAATCAATACACATTCGGACCCAACCATCTTTCAGGGGTACTGGAACTACATTCGCTAACCATTCTGGGTAAAGGAGGACCTTCAGAAAGTTAACTTTGTGCTGTTTCATTATCTCCTCTTTCAATTTCAAGATCCACTTTGGTCACCATCTACGCAATTTCTGTTTGACTGGCTTGACATCAGGTTTAAGGGGTAATGTGTGTACCACTACCTCGACGTCTTGCCCAACCATGTCATCGTAACTCCAGGCGAAGATATCTACGTATTCTCGAAGAAGCTTAACAAGTTCTGCTCTAGCCTGTGCTGTGAGTCTGGCGCTTATCCGCACTTCCTTGACATCTTCATTAGTGCCAATATTCACAATTTTAGTTTCTTCCTCTACATGCAGGTTCAAACCTACGGGATCATCATCGTAAGGCTGGAATTCTGGTGCATCGTGACATTCCTCTTCCACTTCTACATCATCTTCTTCTCCGTATGCAATAAGCTCAGGAATGACTTCTTGCTGGCATGATGGATCTGTGTCTTCAAAGGTGCACACTTTCTCAGCATTCTGCCCTTGATGGAGCTTTAGAATGGTCACTTTAACCCTAGTTTTCTTGTATGCACCTCTAATGATTTTTGGTTCTGCTATTTCCAAACTTGTGTCCGACTATTCCATTTTTGGTAGACAAAAGCTTTCAGTTTCATGATGTCTTTGTACAACTTGTACAACAGGTGGCAGCTGTCCTCTATCTGACTGATGTGAGTGTTGCCGCCTGAGTTCCCTCCTGAGCCTAACTCAGGATCTTTTTTTTTTTTGGACCCCACTACTCAAGTTGGGCCAGGACTAATAATACCACCTAGACCAGCCTCCCTGCTGATAGGAGATAAACTCCTCTAGTCTAGTGTTTAAGGATCTATTCTCCTCCAGGGTCATGATAGTAGACTGACCCTATGCAACTGTCTGCTCCTCAGTGTACTCTGTCATTATTGCCTTTCCCTTCCTGCGCCTAAGAACACTTTGCGCATCCTCAGCCAGTACCGCCAACTGCTCTTGAAATAGAACTTCCAAATCGCTGAGCGTGCTATCAACCTGTGCTACCACAGCATCTGTTTCCTCTTCATCGGAAGAGAAATCGACATAATAGGCGCTGGTAGTTCTTAACACCTTAGGCGCTGATTCCAGTTGCCCTGGCTGTAACCCCTTCAAAACTGATTGCTGCTCTGATGCTATTACTGCTACATCTGCCCTCGTTGAATCCCAGACTACAACTGGATTTGTAGAAAGACCCTCAGCTGACTTTGGAGGTGGCAATGCCAGCATAGCTATCCCCGGTGACATGGATGATGTCAAACCCATTCTGTAGTCCATAATTTCCTCCTCTAAGTAATAATCCTCTACACATATCCACTCCGGTCCATTGACTGGTTTGTCCGGCTTAGGCTCTGCAAGCACCAAACTCCGATTGGGATCCAATAATCCCACACTAACAAAGTTATTTAAATCTCGTGGAATAACGAGCTTTTGGAACTTACGACGCTTCGCGTATCCATCTTGTGGCTTCTTCTCGTATCCTAGTCCTTCAAATTTTCGTCTTCTCTCTGCTGGAATGGGCTCGACGATTCCTTGGCCATTCCGCCTGAGAGGTGCTCCCTTCTCGTACCCTAATATCTAACATAGATTCTCGACCATCGAAAAGGGGTTGCCAAAAGCGGCCAAATGACTGGCACGCTCGAGAATCATAATAAAATTGACTGGTTAAAAATGGTCGACACGGTAGAGCACATCAGAAGGTTTGGAGTCAAAATGGACAGTTTGGATCGACACTGAAGAGACTGCCTCAACTTTCTCCTTTTCAAGGTTTTCCACCATCACAACGACATTGTCGTAATTCCAGCGGAACTTAATCATACGGTGAAGGGTTGAGGGGATGACTTGATGCTTGTGGAGCCAAGGGCGCCCAAGTAGAAGATTGAAAGACGATCCGAGGTCGACAACATAGAATTCGACCTCGAAACGAGCAGGACCAATGATTAAGGGAATGATCAAGATCCCTAAGGCATCATTGTGCGTGTTGTCAAATGCCGTCATTCCTTTCATTGTTGGAGTAATGTCCTCCGATTTAAAGCCGACCGGACATGCGGTTCGCAAGGGGCAGACGTTCAAACCGGCGCCATTATCTACCAAAGTGAGAGGAGTGCAGAAATTTTGGTATTGCACCATTATGAATAGGGGCTAGTTATGATTAGTCCCTGCCGGAGGAAGCTCTGAACTAGAGAAAGAAATGACCTCTGGCGTGGCTATCATCCCTACCATGTTCTCCAAGGCCGATGGTTGTATGGTTACGGAAACATGGGCAGCCTGAAAAACCCAGAGAAATGCCTCTCGGTGTTCGACAGAAGTATGGTTAAGTCCTAGATGGAGATGTTTGCTTTGACATTTTTTAACTGGGCTATGATGTCAGTGTAACCATGCCGGCGAGGAGATTCCGCAAAAGAAATGCAAAATCGGTCGGCAAAATCACGTCGAAAAACAAAACAAATGCAAAATGCAGGAGTCGCCACCTAGTCTATTATGGAAGACGAGGAAAACCATATACATGAAAAATCATGCAAAAAACGATAAGGACAAGTCTGTGAAAACCAAAAAGATGCGGGTAAGGATCCCTGTTACGCACGAGGAAGGTGTTAGGCACCCTCGTACGCCCGATAAAATCGGTCTTCTATGATTTCTCCAATGAAATGTTGGCTTTTCAGCCTCTTGCTATACGCCCGTGGGCGATATGCCATGC
>JAMKQA010001560.1:0-23450 GCA_024699735.1 Posidonia australis | reverse complement strand
TGAAGGAAAAACGGCACATCAAAGTGAAAAACGGCATACCGATCTACTAGCCGTTTACGACTGTTAGCATAGTCGTTAGACACATTTGATGAAGGTTTGGTGGCTATAAATACTACTCATTTATGTCCCATTAAGACACACATTGAATACTTGTAATTCTTGAGATCCTTTAGTCAAATTCAATATCCTCACAAGCAAGTTGTAAGCAAAAAGTTGTAATCGAGCTTTGTGAGAAAAGATTCTTATTGTAAAGCATTCAAAGGAAAGGCTCTAGCTTCTCGTGGTGTAGAGAAGTGGAAAGAGCGAAACTTGTGTTGGTGGACTACCAACAAGTAAGTTATTCTATCTTTTAAGAATAAGGGAAAAATCTCAAGAGGGTCTTGAGGAGTGGACTAGGTTGGGTTGCCGAACCACTATAAATTATTTGTGTCATCAATTACTCTCATCTCCCTCTATGCTTTAAATTCTATTTTGCATGATAAGTAGTATATTGTGAATCAATTTGCTTATTAATTCAGATAATTGTTAAAATTGATTATAGAGTTATTAAAAGTTAAAATTCTCTATTCACCCCCCCTCTAGAGAAGCCTTTAGATCCTACAGCTTATTATAAAAGTGAACTTCCAAGCCATTCTTTACTAGTATAGGTACAGAAATTAGATTATGCCTTATGCCAGGTGCATAGAAGACATCCTTCAAGATCATGATATTGTCTCCTAGATCCAAGTGATAAGAGCCAGCGCCTTCCACATTCAGATATGTGTCATTTCCCATATAGATGCGTTGCTCACCAGCTTTGAATTCCTTGAAGGATTCCAGCCCTTCCTTTGTCTTCGCAATGTGACGAGTAGCACCAAAATCAATCCACCAGTCTTTTGAGCTTGGCCCAACAACATTATTGCATTCCACTACGCCAATGAAGACCTTTTTATTGCCTTTTTGTTCCGGTGCCTTGTCTTTATTTTCATCCTTGTTTGGACAATTTGCTCTATAATGGCCAAAGTGACCACACAAATGGCAAGACCCTTGTGGTTTCTTTGACTGTGACTGGTTTTTGAACTATGCCCTGTTTGGTTCAGTCTTTTTGTTCTGGTCTTTGTCTCTCCTGGACTTCTGATGCACAAAGTTGGCTTCCTCCATATTTATCTCTTCTTTTCGACGGTTAGTCATTATCTTTTGTTCAGTTCCCAACCTTACTAGCAATTCTGAGAGTCGAAGAGATGAGGTAGATCTCATTGTTGTGGTCACCATATCAAAACTATGTGGCAAACTATTAAGTATAGTTGCCACCTGTAATTTCTCTGGAATAGGAGTTCCAGCAATAGATAAATCTTTTGCCATTACAATCATGTTATTCACATGTTCCACGATACATTTTCCCTCTTGCATTTTACAAGAGTTGTACTTCTAAAAGAGAAGTTGTGTATTTATTTCAGTGGTCTTATCATACTTCTCCTTCAAAGCATTCCACAGTTTTTGTGAAGTATCGTAAATTTCAAAAAAATTTATGAGATTATCTTCCATGAACATAAACATGAGACTCCTAGTCCTTTTGTCATCAATTTTCCATTTCTCATGTTTCTTGACTTCTGCCTCAGAGGCATTGTTGTCAAGTTCCGAAGGATTGGATTCAATGACATAATCCAGATTATTATAAATTAAAGCATATTTTATTTTTTGGTGCCACATCTCATAATTTACCCCATTTAATTTCTCAATCTTGCCAACTCAGTGGTGATCAACTTACTAGCAGCCATTGGAATAAATCAGAGGGTCGACTGAGTGGGAAGAGGACTTCCAAGGCGAAAGGAAGTCGGAGAAGGACGAAGGAGAGGGGCCGACGTTTGTGCAGGTGAATACGAAGCGACGACGACTCACGTAGGGTATGATCAACTCAGATTCGACCGGAAACGACCAGTGCCTCCTCTCTATCTGTGGAAGCCGTTGCTCCTCTCTCTGTCCTCTCTTAGTTAGGGGCGGAAGCGGGTCGGTGCGTGGCTGAGGGAGGAGGATCGAAGGTGGCGCGTGATGAGGGAGCGTGGTGCGCGATGCGGGAGCGTGGTGCGCAGAGGCGGTGTGGCATGTGGTGCGGCGCGAGGGGAAGTCAGGAGGTGGCTGCGCAGACACAGCGGCATTGGTGCATGAAGGCTGAAGTCGTCGTAGAAGGTAAGTTCGTGACTCTAATACCACTTGTTGATTTTTCTGGTTGATTGAGACTCCAGGATTACGAGCTTTTCCAGTAAATCAATACTATATTCACCTCTATTTTCCTTTTTTATAGAGGTGGCCAAAAAATCTCCTCGTAAGCCTCCGCCCCTAACCACCTCCGAGTTCCACCGATTTAACGTGGTCTTCATTGACCACTTCCTAACACTTCGTTGGCTGTGATTGTTGAATATGATTCGTCCCTAGTTGAGGAAGGGTTTTTGTTCAGTTCCCTGGGAATTTCTGGCCTGATGCTACACTGTGGAGGTGCAGCCTGTTGTTTCCTTTGTTCATGTTTTTCCCCCCTTTTTTAGCAATTTTCTTTTGTTCATGTGAAATCATGTCAAGCGAAGTGCTAACGGTTGCACTTTTAGCAATACTGTATTCACCCCTTTTTTGGCGCTGTTATGCTCTCCAATTCTAGTTGTGATTTGTCAATGTCCGTTCTTAAGGATTTCGCCAATTCCGCTAATGTTGATCTCATGGATAAGTGCAGAAAGAAGTTCTGGGCTACAGCCTTTTCTCCTAAACAAGGAAATAAAAACTTAGCAAATTCACTGAACCATTATTTTAATTCCATAAGACTGCTGCACAATATCTGTTACATTGTGATATACCAATTTGCTTTTACAAGTAACTTTTAAAAAAGGTAGTGAAAGCCCCAAAACTAATTCTATACAATTGAAATGACTCGAACCCTTGTTATTTTTTTTCAGAAAAAAAAAGGACTCCATTTACTTCTTCCAGAGGCAGCAGGCCGAGAACTTTGTTAAGAATGGCTGGCCTTTATCATACAAGCGTCACAGCAGCCAGGAATTTGCTGTAATCGTCAGATATATGTTGCTCACAGTGAAAGAATATCAAACTCATGAGGCATGAAATCTTCACTTGGTCGATAATATTTGTTAGGAGAGTACAGACTCAAATTAGTGACTTGGCTGGTGTACAAACAGGCAAACCTTTCAACCTATGTAGCAGGAAATGAAAGAAATATTTGTTATGATTTCTACAGACAGCTGAACTTTAAACCTAAAAACTTTGAGTCTAAGACCATCGCAGACCATTTAAAAGGAAAGAGCAGATTATAAATGCATGTAAACAACTCTAAGCACTGTTTAAACTGTTACCTCCAAACCGCATGATATCCGAGAAAAAAAGAGCAAAATAGAGTCAGTATCATCCAACAACAAAAACCTTGCAATCACACCTTCCCATCAGAAACATTTTTCTTTTCCTGTTCACTATAAAGGCTTATCCTAAACAACCTGTATTACCCACAACCTTAAAGTGGTGTAATAATCAGCATGCTCATGCCCAAACTTTTAAGATTTCTGCTCCAGATTTCTGCTCCTCCTTGAGGAGACGTAGATGACAAAGAGTGAGGCAGTCAACACAATCTCAAGTGATATTATGTTCATGCGTAATAAATTTCAGATTCTGATGGTGCATCTAGTGCAAGGTCATTGGACCCTTCCTTTTCTGCAATCAGTCAACTTGTTGCAACTATATTTCTATAGGCCCCAACAAGGAATGACAATTTTTTTACTGAAATTATGTATTCATAATTTGTCTTAATTAACAGGCCATGGTACCACTTTGAGACTGCGATTTAACCTGCTATACCGAAATTCCTTTCAGAATAACAAGAAAGGTGTAAATATACCTGATGAGCAAAACGGGAGTTCTGGTATCCAGTCTTCATGAGCTGCCCCCAAACCATATGAAACTATAACAAAGTGAAAGAAAATCTTGTTTAAGAATAAAACCAGGTCATATCAATGGATGTTGCTCATAAATATCATTGTCAACACTAAAGTGGACATGATTTTTCTACAAAAGATACATGTAGAATATGCCAGCCTGTATATCATAATGTTGTCATATGCTAACAAATAAATCACAACAATGCATTTAGTGACACCAAGGTGAGCATATTTGGATGACAAGCACCACATTATATGGTCATGTAAATACAAAAATCATCATTAAGAATAGCAATTATTCTTGAATTTGAAAAAGGTCTAACTTGGTCGTTTATTTTTCAGTATTCCTAAATCTCAAAAGATGTTACTAGGATGATATTCAGAGAAATAACTTGATTGATCAACAAATTGGGATCAGTTAAAATCCAGAGAATGGACATGCTATGTTTGCATCCAAACAAGGCTGGAAAAGGAGACCTTTTACCACAGAACAGCTAGATGATGAATGGGAAAAAAGAGAGGCAATTGCTCTAAATAAATGCTATTTAAATTTTTTAAAAAAACAAAGATATCCAAGAGAGATTCCATCAAGGAACTAGGAAAAAAGAAGAAGAGGAAATTGTACTAAATGAATGCTTCTGCTTGATAACAAAATTATAACAAAGATATCCAGATAGAAAGATCCAAAAGAAAATGTAATCTCTTAGAATTGAAGCCATGGAGAGGGGATTCAAATTCACATCCTTTCCTTGTAAAGATTGTTGCTACAGAATCCTTATATTGGAATGTTCTCAATTCCAATGCCTTTCACAAACAAACCCATACAGACGGCAACTGAACTAATATTCTTGTTAAAATTGTTCACAAAAATCTTAAAGCCCATGTGTTTCAAGTTTTCAATGCACCAGGCTTGTACCTTTACCAGGATGCAGAATTCCATAGACACTTTTATATTCTAAACAAGATAAAACTGTATCTATGATGACGTGATGGGAACAACCCAAGCACAAACAATTTCTGCCAAAAAACAACGAGAGACGAAGATTTATTTAAATTTACCTTTTGATGACATTCCAGCTGAGCTTGCTGATGTAGGCGACGAACTTGATCCCTTTGATACTGTTAACCAGAAAAGTAACTTATTGATATATTTTACATGCATTCTATATGAAATTACAACCTAAATCTCCTTTCCAATTATAAGTGCACAATCCAGGTCAATGTGCAATAATTTTATTATAAACCATAAAACAAACTTATATATCACGTTTCTTTTCACTAACAGAACTTGAAATTTTAGAAAAATGAAAGGTATACCAAACAGGAACGCACAAGGCAGACATACCTCCAGTTTTTGAAGTTCAGCAGATAACTTCTCCCTCTCATGCCCATCAAGAACTTCAAACCTTAACAAACAATATCAAGCCAGAGCAATAGACTAAACCAAATCATTACAAGTATAAAAAAGGAAGATACTATCATATTCTAACAACAAGAATTCTCCTGTAGTCCATAATGAGACTGCCTACTTGAGAGACCAACTAAGATGATGAATTTTGTCTTCAACAATATCCCTCTCTTTCCTCAACTGCCTACGCTCCTGAAACCACAAAGCAAAAGCAACTAAGGAGAATTTTCATCATATTCTCAACACTGTTTAAAGTAAAAAGGAAAAAAGATAAAAGATAATTACCGCAATACAAAAAAAATCTCAATGCTGTGATTTTACCATTTAGTTTTTCCATCTACTTGTTCTTACTGGTGTAACACTTCCTGTAATGGCTAATATTTGCATAAATTACCCATGATCAGAGTAGTATATTCATCTGGCCTTTTAGCACTGGCATTACAATTCCTCCTACATCTAGCCATTAGGTATAGCATGTAGATTAAAGCTGGCATAATCATGATCATAAAACCTTATCCCCATAATATGGGTTTGTCTTGAGGACCATTTAGGATCCATTATTTCAGCAAATTTACGATCAGATACCGCATTAACATCAAGCCTCTTAGAAGCTTGTCAATCATGGTCAAACACCTTGAGACCTAAGATGGGCATAACAACAGCCATCGAAGACTGGAAGGACAGGAGGTTGATACCCTAGATAGGATAACCTACCAAAGAGTGGTCTCCTCTTACGCATAAAAAGAAAAATATGAAAGAAACCATATTGATAAAAACATTTGTAATACCATCCATGACAAATTGCAAAATAGTAATTTGAACCAAAACATCCAAATCATGTGGAAGTGAAAGAGAGATAGCAAATATGTTATACTACTCTATGAACTAATAACAGTTGATTGTATAGCTAGTTTTGTTTTGTACTAAAAAATATATCTTTTAGCACCTTACGCATATCCCTGGTCTCCCAAAGAAGCTCTGCCTCCCTCTCAAGCTCTGGAACAACAAGCATTGTTCGCCAGCCTATTAAGAACAGGCCAATGACAAAAAAACATTTAACCACCAAATCCAAGGTCAGCAATATAAATGCATATAATAGCTCAAGCATGAAGAAACAATATGGAACTCTTCTAACAAGCGTATCTTAGAATCTATAATAAAGAAACATCCACCCTGACATTGTAAAGAAAATAACAATTTCTAGTAGCTCCAGCCCTACGTCAATTGCAGGAACAGAGTTGCATGCAGATACAAGAGACCAGATGTAGAAGACATGTAAAAGGATACCTTAAGCATCTAGTGAACCATGAAAATGCAAAAAAGGAATGGAATGAGGAAATGGTATACCTAAAACCTTCTTGCTTCGTAAAATGTCCCCATAGATATGATCTCCAACATAGAGAACCTGCCAAAGTTTGAAACATGCAAGTGTTCTGGTAAAAGCACATGGCAATTTCATTAACAATAAACTACAACTTAAATTGACTAATAAGTTTTATATCTACACACTCCTTGGCAATAATACAGTGACAAGCAAATGGTTGCAATCACTTTTGAGAACAGACTGCATGAAGACAAGAATGTGGACACATACAGTGACAACACATAAAGCATAAGTTCTTGGTTGAAAATTTTCAAATATCAACAAACCAGCAACCCTACAATCCTCAAATGATAGTAGGATCTAAGCAAGTTTCTAATAGAATTCTAGAAGTAGACAGACACCAGAGAACAAATAAGAGTCAATATGAGGTCCATTTGGCAAAGCAATTTCAAATATCAAGTTTATCAATCTATTACTTTTTCAAGTCAAAATGTATATCAACATATTGCTAAAGAACAACTTGATTGTAAAACACCTAAGGTCATCTATGACAATTCTAGGAATAGTTTTGAAACATAAGGCAAGGACACAGTAAAATAAATAAATTGCAAAATGTCTAAGATCTTCTTTGACAAATCTAGGAATACTTTCAGAATTCTATATGGTAGAGGATCAGATCATGCCTAGCCCCATTCAAGAATTAATGAAGTCCTCAATTTTGTTAAGCTCCAACATCGAATTAAATACCAAAACCTTGAGAGCTGATGTATTCCTAAAAGCACTTATGGATAAAAATCAAGCGACTTCGAAATTTTCAAGCTTGATGTATGTGTGAAGTCACTTCTTTTTGGGTTAACTGAAAACCATTGAATTTGTCCAAAGCTTGATTGTTTTCATAGAAGCATCAGAAACACTTAATCAATAGGTTATTTACAAATTGTAGATGATAGATGCAATTTAAAATTTCCATTTTAATAATACATCATAATATTATAGTGACCTCATAGGCAAACACTTATCAAATGAAAAAGTCAATACAATGAAGTCGAGAATGCTGTCCGAAGGCTATGACAAGACATGGCTAGAATACATGAATGGCTAACTTTTGGAGGTAATAGGTATTTCAAGACATTTGAAATGCATTGCAGCTAGACCTTTGTGTTGTGCTGGTCTATTTCACCTTATATCCATGATGCTTTTAATTAGAGTTAATTCTCAACAAAACCATCAGATAGAAAATATACAAACAATCATTAACAACATGCATTTACATAGGGTGAATAAATACATAAAGAACAAAAAGAACAGTGATCGGAGTGTCACTATTCAATATACCTATTTCAAATTGTGTAAGACAACACAAAAAGTTAAATGCTGCACATAATGCTAAGATATAAAAAATCAGACATTTTTGGTTGTTAAGGAAGACATTTTAAACAAAAACAACATAAGAAACTTTGCATACAATGAAACAAGATCAAAGGCACTTTGACCATAAGAGACAAAGTAATATTCAATACCTGAGAACTTGTTTCAATTGAAAGTAGCTTATGCAAATGAGACACATTTCCTCCCTGAAAGTGAACCATGAATTTTAGTATGGAATACACTAGTATGGAATACACCTTACGACTGAAACAAGGCAAGATAAAAAAAAATCAATGAATGCAGCTACATGGCTTCATTCACAACACTTAGGTTTAACTTAGCATGATATACATTAAATAAATACCTGAAAAACTCTGCATGATTTCTTTTGACTTTTAGGTGGTAACCGCGGCGAAGTGCTCCCTATCTGCGAACCCAAGGAGAAAAGGATAGAGAATGAAGAGGAGTACAAAAAAAGGGAAACAGAATTTAGAGTGAATCATATGATGCTTCTTTTTACTTGCCTGAGGAAGAAGAATTCCATTATCAGTATTAAGAAGCATTCCAGATTCAGGTTCAACTTCAAATATGTTTGCATGGTTCTCATGGAAAAAACTCGGCTTTGAGCTGAGAAAGATTATTCTCGTTAGTAACAACATCTGATATCTAGCTTAATCTACAGATTAAACGAAATGGCATGTTGACCAATAGCCTTCAACCAAAATGAAAACATAGAGGGCCAAAATTGGGTCAGGAAGTCTTCTGCAGAAAAATATAAGGACCGGGTCTGTGTTAGTATTCTACAACTGTGTGCTTCAGGAGAGCTGTTGGGGAGAAAATCAGGGCATTGACAATATCAAACTGTGAAAAATAAGTAAACTGAACCACATAAAAGCCCTTGAATTGTAATTTAACTTGTACCTTTTCTAATTCAAGATTAATAATGTTGAATTCAGGATGCCAGAAAAAAGGGTTGGTATAAGATCATCATGTGTCTTACCTGCCTGTAATAACCACATCAAAGTTTTTAAGCCATTCAAAACTGGAAGAACCAGCATCTGAAGTTTCACTTCCACAGAGGAAATTCATCACAACAGTTGTATAGTCCCACAAGCTGCAATAGACCCATTAAGAAAAAGCTACTCAAGACTTCAAACTCAAGGTTTTCCTAAAACTAAGCCTGATAGAGAAAGAGCTGAACAGAGCTATGTAATAAAGAAATAAACTACAGTGAAATCATACAAAAAGTTAGTCTAAAATTAAAGTTTAACCTGTTTGTAACCAAGAAAGTAGCACGACCTGAGTCTCGAATCATTTGAAGCATGGGTACAATTGACAGATCCTCATTTATATACCTAGTAAATGAACAAATAAACATCAGTTGCATCACCCTTTTTTTTTTAATGAAGAAGGGATGCCACCTAGTACTGTATTGAAAGAACATCTACAAACCATCATACGGGTTCCATATTGATGATGCCATATTGTGAGTTAAGAGGAGAAAGATTGAAAAAGTAAAGCTAATTAGACCACAGGAATTTCCAAAATGTCACTTTATCTGTCACATTATGAGAAAAAGACCTAACAGAATAGAAGAAAAAAAAACATCAATTTTTTTAAATGCCATATTGATGTCAATCAAATCAATTATGAGTAGAAAAAAAGAGAAAGATGATGGAAGTTTGCGATCATGACTTTCTATCGTCAAAGATTTGAGATACCAGCACCATCAGATCACCAACTTCCATCCCAGCTAGACGGGTGGGTCATGTTGCCAAGCTTCCACCAGGGCAAGAATACTATAGATGCAATATAAAGCAAAGATGTGGATCTAGAACTTCTACAATACAAACAGGAGGGATGCCATTGTTAGATATTCATTACAAGAACCTAAACATTTTTATTAACCATCATTAGGAACTTGAATACGTAAGAAAAACAGTAGCAATAATTCCTTTTTATCAACTGAAAATCATTTTTCTGTTTAAAACCATAGTAGGTAAACTATCAATAATTCTTATAGTACAGAGTTATTATAAAACAATTCTTACTTTGCAGGATCAGCTGCAACCATTTTCTTTAAAGTGCCATCACGATGGCACAAGTCAACTGCAGCTCGTACATCTTTATACATTCGACTGTAGCTGCAATGAGAGATCTATTTAATAAATGTCCACATATAAAACACACAAACTAATGAAACCAATCTCAAGGAGGAAGAAATAGCACCAACTCACTAATGGCACTCCAAAAGGGTCAATAGCATGAGTTACCAACTCACTAATGGAATACGAACTTTTTTTAATCCAAAAGAAAGCATTTGTACCACTATATTTCTATTCAGAATCTTGTCATCTCAAGATGTATTCATATAATTAGTGCCAAATATCACATACTCAGTGCCAGAAGGAACTTTGCCAGGATAAGTGTCCTTGAAGTCAACAAGTTGGGCAAACAAGTATGCCTCGGCTAGAGAGAAAAGTGTATCAATAAGAGCATAGTCTGGCTCATCAAAAGCATCCCGTATTAAGGTGGTTCCATAAGTTGCAATTTTCTCATCCTTGCCCATCTCCTTGAAGCCATGATAGGCGACTTTTACATATTTGTGCCGATCCATCTAGGGGGAGAATAGCTCACTTGTAAAAAGTTCATAAATGAAGATCTTAAAAAAGCCAAACAATACTTAACTATCTCAAGTAAAAAAGAAATTGAAAAGTTGCAAGTCGAAATACAGATTATAAACCTAACAAGCTACAGGCAATCTAACATGTAAGAAAACAAACTTCTAGGATCAATAGCTGCATAGGAGAATATCACATATTTTACCAGGGCAAATAAAAAGTCAGACCATTCTTGTATAGGTCACAAACTGAATAAGAAGCTACAAGCAATCTAACATCTAAGAAAAGAACCTCTATAATCATTAACTGCATAGGAGAACATCACTTTTTTTAACAGGATAAAAAGTCAGACTACTCTTCTATAGGTCATTAAATTAGTACAAGCTTTGTTATAAGGCAACCTGCTTAGTTTTCTTTACAAAAGAACATGCAAAAAGCCTTAAATAAGAATATTTTTTTATCCCAATGATGATGAATTTCAGTTGGGTTCAGAAACTAAGACAGCCATGTTGAATTTGTTTATGATTTTTTATCTGCTTTAGCAATTCACATATGCTTGTGTTATAGCTATTGCCTTCTATTAGAGTTACTAGTTAGCAATATATGGATATATGGATATCCGTTTATGTCATATGGATACCCTAACCATTATATATATGTAATTAGTCCTTGATCAATACAATACACTAGTTTTCTTTCACCTAACATGGTACCGGAGCATTAGGTTTCTTTTCTAAACCCTAAATAAAACCAAAGAAAACTTCACAGCTGCCACCCCTCTCCTACCCCCCCTCCCCCGCGCTGGCCCTCTCCTTCCTGTCTAGACCCACCACCGGCCCTCCCTCTCCCTCCAACATCACCCGTCGACCACTCCAACCCAGTCCATCGGCCTCTCCTCTCCATCCCACGCTTACCAGGTCCTCAGCAGCCATCGTCAGCCCTCCCTCACCCTCTAGCACCACCTACTGGCCACTCCAGCCTAGTCTGCCGACCTCTCCTCTCCATCCAGCGCCTATCGGCTCCTCCAGCAGCCACCGTCGACCCTTCTTTCTCCTCCAACATAGGCCGTTGAACTCTCCTCTCCTTCCAACTCCCGCCACACAGGTCAGCAGGGCCTGTTCTCCCCTCTGGTGACATATGCAGCCCTAGTCACCTGTGTGGATGCTTGGTTAAGCTACTCTATGCTTCTTATTCTTGATTATCTCTTATTGCCCCGTTGAAAATCTATCTCTTTGTATCACTAGATTTATGATTTCTTTCTCGAGCTCTACTTCTCATGATGTTTTACTCCACAACCTCAGTGGCACATCCATTAAACTTAATAGTAAAAACTATCTTATCTGGGTAAAATTCATTCAAGTTTTCCTTGATGCTCACAAGAAAATCAAGCATATTACCCAAGATTCTCCTGATTAAAAGTCTTGAAATATGATGATTGACTAGCCTTTAACTATGGACTCATTACATGGTTGGTGAATAATATGGAATCACATCTCTCGAGGCGTTGTCATGCTTTCCACTGCAAAGAAAATCTGAGACACCCTTAAGGCCACCTATGCTCATGAAAAGAATATCTCATGTGTTGCTGAGCTTTATGATCAGTTTTTTTCATTGTAATAGAGTGAGCAGTCTATTCAAGAAATGTATACCTCTATTCGGGTTCTTCTGGATGAACTTGAGATTTATCAATTGCTTGTGTAACTGCATGTGCCTAATATTACTGCTATGCAAGAATACAGAGAGGAACTTGCCGTTGCCAAATTTCTATCAGCTCTTTGACCAGAATTGGCCTTCCAAGTGCATGGCAATATTCTTGACAGCGATAATGTTCCTTCATTGGCCATTGCTTTCTCTCAAGTGTTGCGTATTGTTATCAGGACTCCTATAGTGCATAGTGGTTAGTCCGTTTTGGCTATCTCCAGACGTGGCCATGATTCCGAATGTGATCATGAACATAACCAAGGTCGTGATTCAAGAAGAGGACATAGTGGTCGACAAGGTAATTTGTGTGATCTCTGTGGACGCATGAATCACTCCTCGAATCGATACTGAGCAAAATTTGGCAAACCCGATTGGACCAACAATGTTACAGAGGACTCTTCGTTAACTCCAATAGGTGAGGATGACACAATGACCATTACTCAAATTGAATACAATAGACTACTCAGACTGCCACTATCACACATACCACGCCTTTAGGTATGTAGGCTCTATTCACAACTTCTGATGCAGACTAGGTAGTTGATTCAAATACATCAAAGCATATGTCTAGTATATGTCATGCCTTACGTCAAAGCCTATGTCTGGTACATGTCATGCCTTCTCCTCAATGTCCTCCTCTATTTCCACACCCTCTGTTACTATAGTTAATGGAACTCGTTCACCTATCTATGGACAAAGAGACGTGTCTCTATCCAATAATCTAACAATTCGTTATGTTTTCTATGTTTCTAATTTTCCTGTTAATTTACTGTCTGTTGGTTAACTTACCAAAAACCATCATTGTGTAGTAACATTTATTTCCAGATGCAGGACCTACAAACTGGGAAACGGCTTGGTTCGGGACTTGAGAGCAATGGCTTACACTGTCTTAGTGATTGCAGAAAGGCCACTACATCTACCTACACCACGTTTGTGACTGAGTTTCCTTTTCTATGGCATTGCCGTTTGGGACATCTGTTGGTAGATAAGTTAAAGAATCTTTTACCAGAATCTGTTTCTATCAATAATGTTTAGTGTGAGTTTTGTCATCTTAGAAAATACCAACAGTCATCATATCCTCCACGTCAGGAGAAACAGAGTCACGTTCCCATGGAATTAGTTCACTCTCAATGTGTAGGGTCCTCGTCGTATTAAGTTTGTCCAAGGTTTTTGGTATTTTATTGTTTTTATTAATGACTTCTCTAGATTAACTTGGGTTTATCTTTTAAAGGATAGAACTCAAGTGGTTGATGTTATCAAAATATTTTTCAATAAAATAAAAAACTCAATTTTGTGAGCCATTGCGTGTGTTTCATACGGATAATGCTTTTGAATATGTTCAACTTGATATATCCTTTTTGTGTGAGGCTTAAGGAGTTATTCATTAGACAACTTGTCTGAGAATATCTCAACAAAATGACGTAGTTCAACGTAAACATTGTCATTTATTAGATATCACTAGAACTCTAATGGCCCAAATGAAGATACCTCAACAGTTGTAGGCTGATGTAGTTCTTACTGCGTGCCATCTGATTAATAGAATGCCTTTGTCTGTTCATAGGTACATTCCTCATTGTCTTTTATTTTCTCATAAGTCACTTTTTCCTTTACCTTTAAAAGTTTTTTGTTGTGTTTGTTTTATCCAAGATACTCGTCCCAATCAAGACAAACTTTCTCCCTGTTCCATTTGTTGTATGTTTGTGGGTTACTCGTAGACTAAAAAAGGTTATCGCTGCTATAATCTGGTGCATAAAAAATATTATGTTTCTGTAGATGTTACCTTCTTTGAGACCACTCCTTTCTCTTCTTCTGCAAGTGATTCTTCAATTCCTCTTTCTCTTGTTGTTCCTGATCACACTCCAATGATCGGGATAGAGACTACTACTGGTCAACCTCTTCATGTCTATACTTCGCGACCATGACAACATGTACAACCAACATTTCAGGAAACCAATCATTCAACTTCCTCTGATGCTGATCCAGCTCCCTCCACTACACCTTCTGAGCTTGATATTCCTATTACCTTTTAGAAAGATACTCATTCTACTACACATCCCTTCTCCCATTTTGTTACCTATAATCACCTACATCCTATGTATCAGACTTTTGCTTTGTCTCTATCATCTGTTTCTATATCTAGGTTTTATCAAGAAGTGTCACTGATTCCTGAATCGTCATTTATTCCTAAATGATGGGCTGCAATGGATGTAGATGTGTCAACCCTTAGATCTCGTAGAACATGGGATCTAGTTACTCCATTAGCTAATGTTGGGATTGTAAGCTATCGTTGAGTATTTATTGTAAAGTATAATACCATTAATAGATATAAAGCTCGATCAGTTGCGTGCGATTTTACTCAAACCTATGGAGTTTATTATTTTGAGACCTTTTCACCAGAATCTTATTCTTTATTGCAGTTAATCAGAACTTGCCTATGTATTAGCTAAATGTTAAAAATACTTTTCTTTATGGTGATCTTCTTGAGGAAGTATATATGGAACAACTTCCAGGGTATGTTGCTCAGGAAAAGACACGTGTGTAAATTAAAGAAAACGATTTATGACCTCAAACAAAGTCCACATGTGTGGTTTAACAAGTTTAATAAGGTCACAATGTAGTTCGATTTTCAAAGATGCAACTCTGATCCCTTTATAATTATCAGATAAAGATGCACTAGTTGTGTTATTCTAGTAGTTTAAGTAGATAATATCCTAATTATTGGTACCGACAAGGCAAGCATTAATGAAAACAGATAATTCCTCAAGAAACATTTTGTGATAAAGATTTGGACAGAACTAGAGACTTCTTGGAGATTGAGATTACTCATGCTAAAGATGGAGTAGTTTTATAATAAAGGAAATATGTGCTTGATTTACTGAAAGAGGTAGACATGCTTGATTGCAAACCTTCTAACTTTCCTGTTGATCCTAGCCTACATTTATGGGACACCGCCTGTGAGATTTTTGAGAATGCAGGACGATATAAGTGCCTCGATAGAAAGTTAGTTTATCTTACTATTATTCGTCCAGATATTACTTTTGTAGTTGGATTTTTCAATCAATTCATACATCAACCGAGGAAAGTACATTGGAAAGCATCTCTACAAATTCTATCCTATCTGAAGAGTTCTCCTGACAAAGTCTACACTACAGTTGCCATGGTCATCTTAATGTTACTAACTATTCTAACTCTGGATATGCAGGAAATCGTGGAGACAAGAAGTTCACTTTTGGATACTGCACGTTTGTGGAAGACAACTTGGTTACTTGGAGAAATAAAAAACAAAATGTTGTTTATTGATCAAGTGCTAAGACAGAATATAGAACTATGCCATATATAACTTGTAAGATGATGTAGATTAGATCTTTTCTGACTTAAATTGGTTTTCCTCCTAAGAGAGCTATACCTATGTTCTGTGACAATCAAACAGCTATCTATATCACTAGCAATCCTGTGTTTCCTGAAAAGACAAAACATATTAAAGTAGATTGTCACTTTATCAGGAATACTGTTATAGATAGACTGATTATTACTCCTTTTACTACTTTCACTCAACTTACAAATGTATTTACTAAAATTGTATTTGTGAGTAAGTTCAAGGTTGTCTATAACAAACTAGACATGATAGATTTATATGCTCCTACTTGATGGGAAATATAAGAGTTACTAGTTAGCAATATATGGGTATATAGATATCCATTTATGTCATATGGATACCCTAACCACTATATATATGTAATTAGTGCTAACAAAATTATGATACAACAAAAGTACAAGTGTGTTGCATCAAAGTGTTCAATAAAGTATTCTATTTCAATGAGAACTAGAATCCTTGACCTAAAAATAAATATGAAAATATTCTGATAGTATAGATGCTATGGTGGGCACAGGTTTAACTCCTAATCATGAGGTTCACAAATGCTCGTAACAAAAGTATTCTGTGCACAAGGAATAGTATCAACTAAAGAGAGGAGCTCTGAGTCTTCATACTGGAAAACAACATCCACTCAATATTTGAAATCTTCACAGATTTTTAATATCTACAGTCAAGAAGCAACCACATCATCAACTGCAAGTAATGGAAAAAGGAACCAAACAAGGCAAAAACACTAACCTTTAATATATTCCCTCTCTTCTTATCCAGAACAAGACCTCTGACCATATATTTCCAATCAAATGTCCATTCAAGTAACTGCAGAATTAGAAGGAAAAATATAGCTTCCATAAACTAATATAACTTCCATAAACTTTTGAGCGGAACATTACTTCCACAAACAAACCAGCATCAAACAAAGTAACATGGAAATAACATAATATGTCGTGTTCATTGGTACTAGCATACATCCAAATGTGAGATTGTAACTCCATCGTAATTTTATAAGATGATTAATTTCTCACAGCAAAATTAAATCACTAGTATAAAATATGTATAACCTAGACATAAGCATCTCTTTAATGTCAATATCAAGGAGATTAGATGAAATCATAAAAGGCAATTGGTTCACTTTCAACCATAACGATTCACTAGTACAAAATACTCAAGATCTAGAGTTAAGTATTTCTTTAATGTAAATTATAAAATGATTAAACAAAGACAATCATTTCACTTTGAACAAGACTACAGGTATTGTAGAAGCATATGACACTCGCTCTGCATCCACCACAAAAAAAGCTATCAAACTCATTAAACTGGTTAGTGTCAGTCAGTAGCCTTAGAATCAGACATTTTCAGTTTATTTCCTAATTTATATTTTGAACTAAATATCAGCATTCATGATCAAGTTTGCCACACAGATGTAAGAAATATACTAAGTTGTTCACCTCATCCATTCTGAGGAAAATCCTTCTGAACCATGGAATAAGTTACTCTCTTTTATGGTATAAGTGTATACTATTGTATAAATTTGATGATTACAGCAGGTTTGTAAGGCAGAGAGCCACTTGAAAACAGAATAAATAATTCAAGACTTGATATCCAAAAAGATGAAATCCGTAAATAATAACAACTAAATAACTTCTTGCAGGAAACTAACATTGTAGTGTTGATAACTTGTATGAATGACTCAAAAATGTTCTATATGGCATGGAAGGAAGTTTATTGTAGAATGTCAATCATATATCTGTTTTTCATAGAGCTTGGATTTTTCAAAAAATAAATGGTAAGTCCAAAACTTCTACTCAAAAGAAAAATCTATAAGTATTCACACCAAGTACAATCAATCCAAAGTATATGAGGTTCATCCCAGTGCTAGATGCAAAGGCACATAATAAATTATGGTGGGCATACCTTTAAAACAAGTAGTTACAAATGTGTGAAATGTGATAATGGTAGAAAGGTGAAAGTGTGATATTATCTGCTAAACTAAAATTAGGTTATTCTTATCAGGAGATACAGGAACCAGAATGTAACTTATAAGGATTGGGGTAGAGTTCTCACAAAGTAGGGGATATATTAGAAATAAATGCAGGAATATGGTGATTCTTTAGAGCCAAATGCAACCAGAAAAACCAAAATCTGTGAGTTGGTATGGTACAATATAAAATGGAGACAGAGAGTGCACACATACCTCTGAAGGATATCCTAGATTGTAGACCAACTTTCTGACTGTGCCATTATAAGCTAAAGATTCAAATGTCTCGGGTATGTACTGAGCCAGTGTGTAATCCATATCGAACCCCACTGCAACAATATTCTTCATATTTAAAGATCTATTGCAGAAAATTTGTTTCCCCATCGCAATCGTCCGACCCCATTCAGGCGAAGACCAAATATGGTTGTCCTGGCCAACGGCATCACTTCCATCCTGCAGAAGCCCTGGTGCCCGGTTTGCTTGCCCAGGTTTATCCATTGTACTCTTGCAAGGCAACTGACGATCTCCTAGTAAAGACAGTTTAAGATCATCAGCACAATCTCCATGTGCGTATCACAACTTGTCGACCGGGACCACATGAACGATAAATAGTGGGACCAAAACTCCAAAAGGTAAAATCCCTACCATCATCATTCAATCAGGTTCGTAACAAAATCACCATCATCATCAACACAAGTTGCAAGAACTAGGCAATATTTTGACAGGAAACAATCAAACGACAAAAAGTCAAATCTCCATGCTGGTGGTGAGCAACACCAGGGCCACTGGTACAGCATCAACTGAGAATTGAAAACATGTACAAACCATTCCTCCCACGGATGAACACCAATTCAAGAACCCCACACACTTCAAATCATAAAGCATGTGCAACCTTTCCAATTCCACTAAACAGCAATTCCCACTGTTCACCCACCACATGAATCAAAATCCCACACAAAAACACACACAACCTAAAGAAACCGGAAAAATGACACAAGGACGCGGAGCAATCAAGAACCTGGCCGGAGAACGAAATTCTGACCTTTGGCGAGAGAAGAGCAGAAGGCGGCAGCGCCAATCTTAACCCTAGAGGCGAGCAGAGGCGCGAAGGCGGAGGAGGAGTAGGAGGAGAGGAAGCAGAAGGCGGCGACGGGTCTCTTAAGGAACCGCATCCCGGGCGGTTTATATAAGCATTTCCGCACCGCTGGTGGATCGACCGGATAAGGACAACAGGGATGAGGAGGAGGAGGAGCAGTAGACGAATCGGTTCCCACTTCCCGAATCGATGCGGTGCGATTCGGAGCTGCAGCGCCACTCACAAACCGCATCATCCCATCGCCAAATGCTGGTCCTTCATCCTCACTCGCTCCCCATCCCTTCCCATTCCTAGAGAGAGAAACGTGAGAATGATGACAGTGGTGGCCAGTGAGAGATACAAATTATGGTCCTCCGGAACAAGTTTTATATGCTATAATAAGTGGTGTTAGAAGGTCATGACTCATGGTGGTGGGTCCCTAATCTGGTTAAAAGTCTGGTTTTATGGTGTTCCGCGGGTGCAAGTTCTGTGGAAGGAGGAGTTCGGGCGGGGAAAAAAAAAGAGAGAGAAGAGAGTCCCGTGCGGATGGGGGTAAGCTCGGAATAATAAGGTGAGTTGGGACTGCCTCTTTTTTTTTTCTATAATGGGAATTGGATAAGTGGGGTCAAGTCGGAGGAGTAGGAGTTGGAGTTGGAGGTGGAGGATGACGGAGGACTGGTGGACGGCACAGGATCGGATTCCGCCGCCATCCCCACTTCACGTTCCCCAACTTGTGATGGGACGTGTGTGTTGTCACGGAACAAGATTTGCTCGATGGGAAATCCATATACTATTCCATCGTACTTGGGCGAATTTGATGCGTTGTTGTTCAGCGTGTTTCTCAAGTTTCGATGAAAGCTGGTGACCTCAAAAGGAAACGGAAAGTCGAAACGATAACAAACGGCGTCAATAATTAGATCAGGAAAAGCGACAAGGGATACGGAAATGATACTTCTTGCTGAGTTTTCGGTGGATGCATGCCTGCATGGAATTGGAGTGACGTGGTGTTCAAATAGGTCGTGACTTAAAACACGAGCAAAAAAATAATAATAATAATGTCATGACTTAAAAAATATTATATTTTATATCTTTTTTTAATATTTATACTATATTATATTATTAATTGTTACGGAAAAAAATGAGAAACATATTGCCTAAGTAAATAATCAATAAAAATATAAAATAATGTACTTATGTACATGGTTGAATGAATATAATTTAAATTAAACTATATTCGATTAGCGGAATCATAATGTGATGTAGTCAGATCACAAGAAATTTGATTACAAGGAATCAAATTACATTGCAAAAATATTACACAAGAATCAATTGCAATGTTTGCATGGTTAATATTTATAATTGATTCGTAAAATCGATTCTGGTGATTATTGAAATTACTCCCACTACAATTGGAACAACTTCAAAGATCACTAGAGTCATTCCAATCATCATCGGAATCACTCTAGTGATCGCCGATGCTACATCGAACCTCTGACGTTTTTTTAGTGCATGTTGTTCTGGATACGTATGGTTTTATACATCGTTGTTATAGTACATGTCGGTTTGGATATGTGTAGTTTTATTCGGAAGTTATGAAAGTCTCGACAACTAATTACTAGAAATTCTATATTCGAAAACTTTAGTTCTCCATGTTGAATTCTACCATTTAAACTAATCCCACCTGAAGGATGTGAGGTTTTAACGAGAATATGGGCTTCGGAAATACATTGTAGGAGGAAAATAGTTCAAGGAAGTCTGCTTATGTTCATTGTTATAAAATTATGTTTAAAAGAAGTCAATTATGGTAATATTTTCCCTTCCTAGGTATGAAGTAAGTCAATCTATTCACATATTTTAAATCACATGGATAAATGGAAATTAGTGTTATCTATGGATTATTTAGTATCTCATTTTCATCTAGTTGTCCAAGAAATTAATTTAGATTCAATTAAAAAGGTTTTTCCCTTTTTTTTTGGAAGTAAGCTAAAAATTCAAGCATATTTCATTTCAAAGGAAACAATTTGAATACAAAAGGATAATAGAATCGAGTGACACAATCAAAGTCCCGTAATTTTTTTTAATTACTAGAGGATGACATGAGTGCTAAGTAATTATTTCTCTCTAAGTCATTTTTTTCCTATGATTTTGTCACTTAGAAATTCCAAAATCATTCTACCTCTTCCACCCTTCATTATTGTAATACCTTGAATTTCCTTATCATTCTTGGAGTTTGCATGTATCTCGTTTTTGTGCGAGTTATGTGTGTGTGTATGCGCATGTGTGTGAGTCATGCGTAAGTATGGCACGTTTTGCTCGCATGTATGTATGACATGTTTGGGTCACCTCGAAATCAGTGTGTTAAGAGATTTTTAAAGTTAATTTGCAGACCTTAGAGCACCCTAATGATGTATATGGAAGCCTGATATGTAGTTGGATAGAGGATCTTTTGATTAAGCAAGCTTGTTGTTAATTACTTTTGTTCATGGTCTATTATGATGTTAATCTTTGGAAACAAATGAGTTTTGTGATTAATTAGTCATTAATGACCAATTAGATGAGTTAATGATTGGTTTTTAAGTGTGTCCACCGCTACCTCAATTGCAAGAAAATGAGAGAGAGAGAAAGAGAGGAAGTACAAGAGGAGAAGTGAGAAGGTGATTGATGGAGAGCGATTGTGGAGCTCGTGCATATGCCCTAGGTGGTCCTGCAACCACTTTTGCGCCTCCATGGATACTCTCCTTCAGTGCTTCTATAGTCTTCGACAAACTTAGGTGACGAAGCACTGTGGTAAATCATTGGGTTGTGATGGGTTCTTTTTGGTATTTCTCTTACCACGAGCCTGACATCAGTTCTCTTTCTGATTTGAAGGGTCGAGAGTTGTGAAAGGTTGCGGGTGATATCAATGAGCTTGAGCAACTCCTATGACCACAATTCGGGAGTTGGGTTCCAAGGTTTCGAGATAGGTTAGTTGGCTTCTAAAGCGTAGAACTTTTGCTTATCCTTGTGCATGAGCTTGATTCTTGTTCTTTTTGTACTTGAGGAGGTGTCAAGCATAATGGGGTTTAGCCTGGGTGATCGAGACGATCGTGCAGGGGCTTTGATGAGCTTAGTCAAGGAGTTGTGTTAGGTTATTTTCCCAACTAGAGGTACTCATTTTACTTAGAACTTGTTATTTCTTTTTTATTTAAGTGAAAAGTTAGAATACAATAATTGGATGATGGATTCACGTATTGAGTGTGTTGGTGATGGGTTTTTATGAGTTTTTGTGATTTTTGTGGCATTGTATCAACGTTTTCCAAAAATAAGGGAATTCTAAGCATTCAGTGCGTGTAGCTCGTGCGTTTCAATTGCACATGTAGCACGTGCATTTTGAAGCTGTAGACACTCCAGTTTTGCAAGTCTGTAGGTTGGAATTGTAGTAGCTGGACTTTTAACCACAAATGAACTCAAACTCTGGTTTAGTCCCAAAGTCAAGGCCCATGAAGCCCACTTAGGCCCATGAAAGCCCTTCAAACTCATCAAGGCCCACGAAAATCGATCAAGGCCTATTAAACCCATGAAGGCCCACCAAAGCCCATGAATCAATCCATCATTCAACTCATTTCTTCTCCTTCTTCTTCCAAATTAACCAAGCCAAATTCCACGATTCAACCTAACATTTCCCTCCTCTTCCTCAACATTAACAACTAGTAACAACCCAACCACGTCCAGCCCATCTCACCAAGTCGTCCAGCCTGTTTCACCAAACTCGAGCCAGTGTCGCCGGATGCTTCACCACGAGCTCGAACAGCCGTTGATCGCTGTCGGCGCGCGGGTAGGCAAGATGGAGGTGCGTGGGGGACAATCGTGGTGCTGGTTTGTTACGGGATGTCGGTTTCTGTTGCAGTTTGTTACGGGTGTCGTTATGGGTTGTTGGGTTCACCTATATAAGGAGCTGAAACGAAGAAGAAAGGGAGGAAAAAACAGAGGGAACAGAGCGAGAGAGAAAGGGAGGAAGAGGTAGAGAGAATTCCAGGAGGAGAAAGGAGGTTCGCAGAGGTGAGTTTTCAACCTCTTTCGGCGAGCTACAGCGCGTTACCAGATATGCTCTCCACCAGACTCCGTTTCATTTCAATTCTAGCTTCCTAGGTCTCCCTCTACATCCTCTGGTCGATTCCAACAAGTCTAGAGGTTTCCTCTGGTCGAAATCAGCCCCTAGGCCTCGTCGGAGTCGTTTTCCACGTTGCCGTTGCCGGAAAAGAAGACTGTCCACCGCGACTGAACACGTGCCTCCAGCCCCGCTGCGCTTCTCTGAGCCTCCAGAAGCACTCCACAGAATCCCCCCAAGCACATTGGGGCCATCATGCCACTTCTTGAGCCTTGGATCGCTCCTGCAACCTCGCTCGTCGAAGGAGACGACGACAACAGTCGACGGAACCCGTTGTAGACACCCTAATTTTGAGCTCATTTGGCAACAGGCTCCTTCGATTGATGCTCTGGTCGCGACCACCAAAATAACAGTCCACGTAGGTCCCAATCAGACCCACACTAGCCCACATGACCCAACACTAAAACCCATTAAAATTCACTGAAAAGTAAATAAAACACTTAATCCAACTAAAATCCACCTAAAATCCAACAAAACCCTAACAAGAACCCTAATCAAACAAAATCTAATTAAATCCACTTAAAAATCCAACCATAAATCCTAATCC
>JAMKQA010001559.1:0-33184 GCA_024699735.1 Posidonia australis | reverse complement strand
CCAGAGCTGGGCGCCAGGTTGGTGCGCCAACTTAGTGCGCCACCTTGGTGCGCCAGCCCTGCTCACAAATGTCTGATTTGGGCTCTGGCTAATGGGTTCGGGGCTCGGTTTAAGGGTTGATCGCATCCAAAGCAACATAGGGACACTCATTCTTGGGTTACCTCAAAATCGGGGTGTCTACAGTGACGTTTTCTACGATTCTGATGATTTGGGTCAATCGCATTTTTGATTCTCTTGATGTTGGTATAGTTTCCTGAATCATTAATTCCTTCAAAAATATCGTCATTTCATGTGATTTTTTTTGTTATTCCATGTTTCGTTATTCTGTCATTTCGTGTGGGTTTCTCCGTAATTTTTGCATACGTCTTATACATCCATCTAATCATGACTTGGCATTCATATTAGCATGATTAAAGGACAATTTAGGCTTAGTAAGCATTCATTCAACCTTTAGCAAGCGAATCGGACTAGAAAGACGGAATTTCTCGAGTGCACGGGGGTGCCTAATACCTTCCTCGTGGGTAACAGAAATCCTTATCCATTTTCTGGTTTTTAGACATTTGGCCTTCTCATTTTCATCATATGCATCTGTGACCATACCGGACCCGACCTTTCACGACGAGGGAGCACGCGAAGGACCAAAAAGGTCACGGTGAAGATGGTGAATCCGAGGAAAGACACTCGACTCGAAAACACCGAAGAAAACACGAAAAAAGAAACGATAAGGACAAAACGAAGTCACCACCTAATCTTTTTAAAAGCCAGAAAGACGAAGAAAACCGGATGCGATAAAACGTGAATAAAACAAAACAAAATGAATGCAAATGTATGCATGAATGTGTGTGCATGCACTGTACCTAATGGATGCAACACATTGGTCATTGCGGGCTAGAGAAAGGATAAGGACTCCTGTTACGCATGAGGAAAATGTTAGACACCCCCATGCGCCCGAGAAATTGATCTTTCTAAGCTTCCGCTCGCTTATGTGTCGCCGAATGCAAATGATCATATATGCTTGCTAGGAATAAGATGTACGTATACTATATGCCATGCTGATGTGAATGAAGTGAAAGGGGGTGAGAATGATATTACCTAAGTGTGCTCAGTACGTTATGTAAATCCTGGACCATTGGTCAAAAGGATCCGACATAGTAATCGTCATCGTCCCTAAATGCAAGTGTGTCATGACGCATGATGCGAATGTCATGGTGCATGAGGTATAAAATGTTAGAAAGAGAGAGAGAGCAATGTGGTGCATCATGCATGATTGCATAAGTCATAAGCATGATTAATGTAAATTGCAAGTGCATGTGTCTAGATGCATGGATATGTGGTGTAAATGGATGAGACAAGTGGGTAAGGGCTCAGGACAACTGCTTGTTTTGTCCATGGCAGACCCGCACATGTCCACCACGCAAGCTTGTTGTGCAATTGGGGCGTGCATGCCAGTCACAGAACAGTGCAGCTATGACCATGCCGACCTAGGGATTCTGCGCGGAGTCGCGCCTGAGGGAGGATATCACAACCATGCCAAGATGGCGAAGGCGCAAGATAGAATAAAAGAAGGAGTCGCCACCTAATCTTTTAAGGGAAAGACGAGGAAAACCACAAAAGACTGGATGCATGAGGTGCAGATGTGAAGGCTGGATGTCAGCTAACCAGAGGATGGGGAAGGATTCCTATTACACACGGGGAAGGTGTTAGGCACCCTCGTACGCCCGAGAAACTCGGTCTTTCTATTCTAGATTGCTTGCTAAAGGCTAGATGGATGTTTGCTAAACTTGGATCATGCTCTAATCATGCTAATATGTATGCCATGACAAGATTAGATGGATATGCATGATGGTATAGGGCCATTTATGTAATTTCACAGGCTAAGTGTGGCAAATGTGTGCATATGCGTGGTGCATGGCCTAAATGTTTACAAAATGTATGCAAGATACCAAGAGAAAATTATTTACAAGAAAACGTGATGAGATGAGGATTACATTGCGAGAAAAATGATGAGAATCTGGAAAATCGCGAATACAAGGGTTAAAATGAAAAATTCACATGAAATGTGCAAAATTGGCCAAGATGTGAAATCAGAAACTTATGTACATTGCAAATATGACTTTTAATGAAAGCTTTGTTCGAATGGCAATGTACAAGCACATGCGATCAATAAAATATGAAAAATTCCAAAAAATGATTTTAAACACAATTAAAGGCTCAATTAATGATTTTTAAAACAACTCAGGGGGCCTGGATGCAAATGTTCAGTGCATAGAAACTTTATTCAACAAGTTCAGGGATACACATGCAAAAATTCAGGACCAAAATGCAATGGAAATCAAGTTTTTTTTTCTTTTACATTCTCAGTGCAATTATGGATTATCTCAAGGTTTTGGATGCAAATCTCACAGAGAAAAACATTTAAAAGAATTCTAGGGAAAACACTGTAAATTTACAGGACTTAATTGTAAAGAAAACATATCTCCAGGGGCTTAATTGTGATAAAATAAGTAATTACGGAACAGAAACTGAAATCTAAAGTGAGCAGGGTGAAAAATGTAATATTTACAGTATAACAAAGAAACAGATGATTTTTATGAAAATGCAGGGACTTACATGTAAAATTACAGGACGTAAATTAAAGGAAAAAGGACCTAATTGAAAAAGAACTAAGGACCTAATATCAAAAACCTAAACTAAAGGGGTCTGAGTCAAAACGCAACCCCTTGAAGATCATCGGAGCGTCGCCGGGGTCCTCACTCCGGCGAGACCTCCGGCGACGATTGTACGGCGGTGCGATGACTGGAAGACTCCGGCGAAGACTCCAGAAGCTGGAGGGGAGCACGCTGGGTATCTCCGGGGCGTCGCAAGGACCTGGAGCAGTCTGAGGTGCTCTCCCCACCTCGCACTCCGGCGAGGTGTTCTGGAGGATGACGGCGTGATGGCAGCGGCGCTCCAGCGATGGCCAAGCTAGGGCAGAGGTTGGGGAAACATCCTAGAGGCGTGAGGAGGGTTTCGGAGGTGTTGTGGATGGTTGGGATGGCCTGAGGTGGTCCGTCCATCCCCTACATCGGCGGTAAGACTGCGGTGGATCGTCGGGGTGCTCCGGCGGTCCAGACGACGATGGAGCGGTGCGGATAGCTTCGTGGAGGCGTGGTGGAGGTCTCTGGACCGAAGGCGTGACGCGAGGAGGCCTGGTGTGCTCAAGCGTTTCTTCGACGGTGGGCGACGGCAGTGGCTGGACTGTGGCGACGGCGGCGGCGCGATGGATCTGGCCTTGACGGCGGTAGTCCTGTGGGTCTTCAGGTGGCTAAGGAGGCTAAAGAAAAAGAAGAGAAAAGAGGAGGAGGGAGGAGAGGCCCTCGGGAGGCCTCGCCGGAGGCCAAGCGGCCTGAGACTCCACTGGTGGGCTGAACCCACCACCGGAGGTGGGTTGACGGCGGGCAAATAGAGGGGGGTCACCGTCGCAGCTTAATCCTGGACCCTAAAGCTACTCTACATGCCTATTGAATCGGAAAACAGGAGGGGAGAACGTTTACCTGTCGTGCGGGATGTTCCCTCCGGCGTGACAGTTGACGGAGGCACTGGAAGCGACTCCGGCGAAGGCTCGGTTGGGGACTCCGGGATGCAAACAGGGATATCCTCTGGGAAGGTCGCTCGTGCTTTGAGTCACGAGAGGGAAAAGGCTTTTTTTTCCTGAAGGGGAGGCTCGACAATTCTTTTTTCTTAAGGCTTGACGGTGACAAGGCCCTTTTGAACTCCGATAGAGCTCCTCCACTCCATCGATCTCCCTCACAAGGGCTGAGCACCGTCGGATCGAGGGCACCCACGGAAGAGGAAGGCTCAAAGATCATGGAAGAGAAGGGCGCGCGCCGAGAAATCCGGGATTGACTGTCGGAGATCTCGTTGGAGAAGATGGGGTCACCGACGGCCTAGTTCATCGAAGATATTATTTGCTTTTCTAAAGTTTTCTGGTTTAAACATTTATTGGGCTGAAACGGGCTTAGGGTTTTAGTTTGTTTTGTTTTTCTTTTTTTCTTTTGTTTTGTGATTTAAATTTAGGATTAATTTGATTATTTTGGATTTGATTTGGATTGATTATTCTTGTTTTAAGGTTTTATTTGATGATTTAAATTTAATTAAAAGATTCATCTTGATTTTAAATGGATTAAATTGCTTTCTCTTGATTTTTGGTTTTGGATTTATTTGATTTAGTTTCCAATTTTGATTTGGTTGGTTTAAATTTTAGATTTAATTAGATTAAATTCAGATTTGACTAGTTTTCTCTTGATTTAATTAAGGACTTTACTTAGGCTTTGATTTAAATGATTTTCACTTGATTTAATTAAGTATTTTATTTAGGTTTTGATTTAGGGTTTTAATTATTTCAGGGTTTTTTTTTTGTTTTATTTTATTTCACTGATTTTCATGGATTTTACGGTTTTTAACTTTAAGCTTTTAAATTAGGATTTTGAATTTTAACTTAGGCTTTTTATTTATGTTTTATGATTTTAATTAAATTTGTGATTAAGGTTTAATTAATTGGTTTTAAATTAGGTTTTAGTTATTTTGGGTTTTTATTTTATTTTTGTTTTGGGATTTTTATGGATTTTAGGATTTTTGATTTTAAGTTCTTAATTAGGGTTTTATGACTTAAATTTCATTTAAAATTTTGGGACTTAGGGTTTTCACTTGATTAAATGGATTTTAGTTAATTTTGACTTTTAATTAGGTTTTTGTGTTTTAATTAGGGTTTATGGATTTAATTAGGGTTTTTGGTTATTTTAATTAGAACTTTGGGATCAATTAGGGTTTTGATTGTTTTAATTTGGGTTTTGGGTTTAATTAAGGTTTTTGTTCGATTAATTGGATTTTAGGTGGATTTTATATGACTTTGATTTGAATTAGGGTTTTTATTTCATTAATTAGATTTTTAGTGGATTTAAACTTGGTTTTGACTTAAATTAGGTTTTCTTGTTTTATTAATTGGATTTTAAATGGATTTAAAATGTGTTTTGTTTGATTTTAATTTTAATTGGGTCAGAGCGGGCTAGTGTGGGCTTGAATGGGCTAGGGTTTTAGTGGTCGCAACCAGAGCATCATCCGGTGGAGTCTGCTGCCAAATGACTTCAAAATCAGGGTGTCTACAGCAGCGAACTAGTAAATTTTGCCCTTGCTCTAGGGGAAACGTAATGTTGTAGATGGCTAAATGGATGCATGGGGTCCTAAAGTATACTACCAAGAATAGATGCATGCTATGGATTAGGTCCTAAGATGCATGGACATGTGATATGGAAATGAATGAGGTGGGTGGTGCCAGAGCTCAGCCCGATAGTTTGTTTTGTTCCTAGCAAACCCGTGCATGCCAGAGACAGAACAGAACCGCGAGCCTTGCCGTCCTGCAGACCCACATGCGTTGATGCAAAATGCTTATATGATGCATGGAAAACTAGAGGAGAGGTTGAGGAACTTTCCTATGTGCTTGGATGCATGGATGACCTAGTGGTTGTTTTCCCCCACCTACGTCGTTGGAGTTGGGTTCCGACGTTGTCGAAGGTGGGGAAGACGACGTGTATGGCTTGTATGCATGGTGAGATGTAATGCAATCATGCAAGGGATGACATGACGGAGATGTTGGATGAAAAACAAGGAAGAAAACAAGCTTTGAGAGTAGGAGAGGAGGTTACCTGTATGTTGTGTGTTGTCTTCTCCGGTGAGGCTCGCAGTGGCGTCTCTCCAGGCTAGCGCGCGCGCGATGGCTACGGAGGCGAGTTAAGGAGAGGTTGGTGGAAGGTTTAGGGAGGTAATGTGGGTGCTGGTGTGGTGTTGGTGGTGATGGACAGAAATGGGTGTTCCGATAGTGGTGGCTGCTTGAGGATGGTGATGGACGGCCTAGGGAATGCGTGGGAGTCATGGGTGCCAAGAGGGGGCCAAGAGAGCTAAGAGAGAGAGAGCTCGTGGCTGAGGGGAGCTTGCTTTTGAAGGAGAGGGTGGCGTGTTGCAGGCGAGGTGGTTGTCAGGGGTCGTCGGCGCACAGGCGGCAGGGCATGGTATGGGCGGCGAGTAGGAAGGCTAGCAAGGGCGGTAGGGCATGGGCGACTGTGCGTGGGCAGCATGGTGGTGGCAGAGGTGTCAGGCATGCGAGGAGGCAGCGGAGCGATGCGGTGTTGTGGTTCGTACCAGGTACAATGACAGCGACGGGTCGAGCGGCTCGTGCAGGACAACCTTGGTCCTCCCACGCATCCACGACGCCCGATTAGGCCGTGCAATCCGACCGCGCATCCCACTAGCACAGGACACAGGTTGGTTTCTGGTGTTGGGCTTGGTGTTTTGGGCTTGTTTTGGTTTGTTTAAGTGTTGAGGTTGGTTTTAGGGTATAACGGGGGTGGAGTGCCTCGTTGCCGCTGGAGCGCACTCTTCCGAAGAAGTCCACTGCGAATGGCTGCCAAAATGGGGTGTCTACAGCATCCATCCCTTTTTGTGGTTTGTTTGTGGTTTTTCTCGTCTTTCCCTTAAAAGACTAAGTGGCGACTCCGATTTTTGTCTTATCTTATCTAACGCTTTTGCTATCCTGGCATGGCTATGGCTTCCTCCCTTCGGTGCGACTCTACGTCAGATTCCCGGACGGACATGGTCATACTATGTTATCTCTAGCAGGCACATAATGTAATGTTTCCAAGTACATGTGTACTCACTGGTCAAATGACAATTTTCTTGTATGAATAATCTCTTGAAATGAATGAAAATATGAAGGTTTTTTCATGAAATTGTCAGGTTAAATTACTCATCATGTCTGAGTGGAAGATGTTGGTTGGCGTCCATCCATAATTGGATGTAGGCGGTAGTCAGGTGTAATGAAGGAATGTCGATGGTTACCGATTTCTCTTCTTATATACAACTCATCACCATCCAATTAAACGTTAAAGAAGATAATCATTACATATTTTAGTCCATCCGACTAGTTGAGAGAGTAAGAACACTTGTGTAGTGAAGAATGAATCCTTCCCGACGTGATCATACTCCAACCGCGACCCAAAGACATCACCGTCAAACAATTAACGACAATTACGTTTTTTGCAAAAAGTTAGCAAACTATCATCATTGTCCAACACATTCACCTTAATATAAACCAAATGTACACACGATTGATTTGATTTAGACCAAAATCATGAATCAAATCGTATGCAATGACGTGGGAAAAATTCGTATCTAATCAAACCATTTTATTTGCAAAACCAAATTAAACTAAACCATTTAAATTTGGTTCCATTTGTTTTGTGGCTTCATGGTCAAGAGACAATTACATAAATAATGCTAATAAATTATGATAATCTATTTCTGTTAATGTTATACATGTCTAAAATTTAGAGAGAGAGAGGAACAAACCAATCATAAGCAACTTTATAACAGTGAGAACAAAAGAATGTAAGATTCCATTCACCTCTGACCAAAGCCACAAAAGACCTATCGGTCACAAAAGCAAAAAAAATTCCAACAAAAACATTGTTGGATACATGAAGAAACCTTAAAATTAAAAATCCGGATAAAAAATTAGAATAAGATTTATAAATAACTATAATTGAAATTGATTTGTTTGATCCGACTATTGAACCAAAATCGAACCAAATTACATCAAAATCAAATCATTAAAAAATAATTTGATTTGATTCAGTTCAGCGGTTTAAACCGTGGCCGTGGCATATGCAACCCTACAACACCCCTACCTAATATCAAGTATCTGCTTTCTCATGTAAATAAAAATCAGCCCTAAAATCAAATGACTAGCTCCCTTGCAATGGGCCGACTATAATATCCTTACAAACAAACAAAATGCCCTTTAGGCCCTTATCTTATCCTGTCTGCTCTTCTTCCTCGTCCTCCCCATCCATGGCGCCATTTTTCTCCTCGTCCTCCTCTTCTGCTCCTCTAAACCCCAAAACACATACCACCACCACATTCCACCTCTAATCCCCTCCACCCCAATCCCCAACCCAACAATGGCTCACTCCACTGCCAAAATCACAGAGCTCCGCCTCCACCACCACCACCCCATTCTCCTCCCCTTCTCCTCCCGCCCTTCCCTCCTCCGCTTCCACCTCTTCTCCTCCGCCTCCCTCCGCATCGCCGATCGTGGCATCGGAAGCGGTGGAGAGCAACAGTCTAGCTCCAGGAGAAATAGCAACAGCTCCAACTCCAGAACCCGCAGGTACCCCTGGGACGACGACGACGGCGGCAATGGGCCCCGCTCCGCCACTCCTTCCCCTCCATGGCTCCAACGGTGGAATACGACTCCCACCGATCCCCAAGTTCTCACATTTGACAAGAGCAAGGGCAAAAAACACCGGGAGAGTGAGAAAGGCGGAGTCTTGGAGAAATCGAGTGGCAAGAACGGGTCGATCGAGAGAATTGTTCATCGACTGCGTAATCTAGGTTTGGAAAAGGTGGACGAGGAGGAGGAAGAGGAGGGAGTTGTGGATGTTGGAGAAGTTAGGTTAGGGGATTTGCTGGAGCGGAGCTGGAACAGGCCGGACTCGTACAATGCTGAGGAGGAGGTGGAGAGTGGTCTGCCATGGGAGAGGAGTGATGGGGAGGATGAGATTGAGTTTGGGAAGGAGGATGGGAAGGTGGGGTTGAAGAAGAGGAGGGTGAGGGCACCGACGTTGGCGGAGCTGACGATTGAGGATTCGGAGCTGAGGAGGCTGAGGACGTTGGCTATGACGTTGAGGGAGCGGATGACTATACCGAAGGCCGGGGTTACGCAGGCGATTGTGGAGAAGATTCACGATGTGTGGAGGAAGGCGGAGTTGGTGAGGTTGAAGTTCCACGAGACGCTTGCACATGATATGAAGACGGCTCATGAGCTCGTTGAGGTCAGAAAAATGCCCTGATCTTTCTTGCCCTGTGTTATTCATTATATTCCAGAAGAACCGTATGTAACATTGTTTTATGACCATACTTCCCTCCTCAATATGTGGCAATTATACAGATAACAACCATAATTCGCACCTCAATGGATGGCAATTAACTTCAAAATTTTGTCTTTGCTTCTATCTCCTACCTCAGAGTTACTAGAATTTAAAACTGAGCAATGGACACTTAACTTCTCAAGCGGTTAGCTTTTCTTTCTTTTAGATGGATATACATTATCTCTAGTTATATTGCTAATTTAGTTGGAGGGCATTGACTTGTATTATTTGTGATCGGATATAGGGATTATGGAATTGTTGTTTTTGTATTGCCAATATATCGTATTGAAGTTTGCAGTAAAAATCATTTACCTTTTAAAAGGTTGTATAAAAAGGATAACTAATAATATTCTCAACTAGAAATTCTATATTATATTTGAATTTCGTTAAGGAATCAAACAAGAACTGGACTAGTTTTGCTTTATCTGCTGGTCCAAACCCTTTTCCCCTTGACGATAATGTGACTATACATAGCAGTTTCATTGCCACGTACCATGGAACTAATGAATGATGAATCTATCTGGCCAAACATACTGCTTTCCTTTAGTATTAGTTGTGTCAGTTGGTTTTCTTCATGTCATCCTTGTGGTGGAAAGGGGTGGGGGAGGGCCAAGTGGAGGGAAGGGGAAGTCAAGTCAACTCAATTGGACTAGTCTCAATGGTAAAGGAACAAAAGGAAAATCCAAAAAGGCCCTCACTGTACTTTCATATTTTCTGACGTCATTTTAGGCCAATTATTATATTGAGAATGGAAGGCAAGGACAAAAAGGCCTACACAATTACGCAACGGACTGCATGCAGATACGAGCAGGAGAGTTTTCGGGGAAGGGTCTTCCCTCTCTCTGAAGCTTGACTGGCTTACCACTTGACCACATGTTGCTTATTGAAAGTGTACCAAACAGAATTCTGAACCAATTGTCTGGATGTCAAAAACATGCTTTTGGCCTAGTTATTGTGTAGGACTGTTTGATTTCATTAGTGCTAGAAATTCTAACAAACAGAATTGAAATCTTTATTGACCATTAGTAGGCCACCATTTTTTTTATCTTTAATCCTATTTGATGTCAGAAGAACCAAACTTGTTTGTCATTGGAATGGCAATGGTGATAATAGCCTTGTATGAGTCCATACAGCAATCTAAATGGAAGGATGAGGCTGTTGCTTTTTACTGTTTGAGGAAGATTCACTTTTACCCTGACTTGTGCTTGCAAAGGTTTAATCTTCTTATATGAAAGAAAGAATTGGAGCCATCACGAGCATGATCCTAGTTGAGCTGTTGGTCCCTATGTTGTAAATCTCTGGAATATTTTGGATGGTTTCTCCTTTACTTCACACTGTACGCTGGTCTTACTTAAAAATCTCCTAAAAAAGACTAATTCCTTCCTTTCTATTAATGCTAACTAACTGTCCTTTTTTTTAAAAAGTTTTATTTCTTTCCTAGGGCATAACATTCGGCTAGATGACACAGTCTTATATCATCTTTTAGACCATTATTTATCTGTGTAGATCTGTTTCTGCTGATCAGCGGAGAACAGGTGGATTGGTCATCTGGAGAGCTGGAAGTGTCATGGTGGTTTTTCGGGGAAGTACGTATGAACGACCATTGAGATCTCAACCATTTGATGGAGAAAATGCTGCCACTGAAGTAATACATGAAGGAAATGCAATACTTGTTCCAGATGTTTCTCAAGCTTCAAAGTCAACCATTGGGTGTGGCGATAGTTCAGTCTCTTCTTTGCAGGAAAGAAATGAACCTTCTTCTGTGAATGCTCAACCTCCTGAGATTACAGAGGAAGAAGCTGAATACAACCGCTTATTAGATGGGCTAGGTCCTCGTTTTCTTGATTGGTGGGGAATTGGAATGCTACCCGTTGATGCTGACTTGCTTGCTCCAAATATTCCTGGATATAGAGCACCTTTTAGACTTCTTCCTACTGGAATGAGATCACGGCTAACTAACGCGGAGCTGACAAATCTGAGAAAGCTGGCACGCAAACTCCCTTGTCATTTTGCTCTTGGTATTATGTGCTTCACTTTGATATAAATCATCTGTTTATTTATTACTGTTGGCAATTGAGAACTTGCTGATCTTGGTTACAAAATTATTTTTGAATAGTATGCTAATTATTCTCCTCAATTTGGTAAAGGGAGAAACAGAAATCATCAAGGCCTGGCAGCTGCAATTGTGCAACTTTGGGAGAAGAGTTTAGTTGTGAAAATTGCTGTTAAGCGAGGAATCCAGAATACAAATAACAAATTAATGGCTGAAGAGCTGAAGGTATGTACAAGTTGTACCAAAATTTAATCTTTCCACTTATAATATATTCTCATGGATACATCCATGATCAAATACTGTTTCATGGATAAGGTGATCTCACGAACTGCAAAACATTTAGTTCACCTTTGAAACTTCTTTTATGCCTTTGCCTGATACCAGGCTTGGCATTTTTTATTTTTTATTTTTACTAATTGCCTGCTTATTTTCCACTTTTTTTTCGTTGTATGCCAGGTTTAGAAGTTGCCTTTAAGTATTTTATGCACCAAGTTATTTTGCATGATTCTTCAAATAAAAGAAGCTATTCTTGCACGAATATAGATTATTAAAAGATTTTATCTCTGCCATGGAAACATCACTTTGCAGTTGCATTAAATAAATGTTAAACATGTTAGTATGTAGGATTCATCATCAATCATCATGAACCACAGTGATTAAAGTGGTCTGAGATCCATATTATATGGTCAGCAAGTCAACCTAAGAGCATGTAACATACTGTCTTAAAAGAAATGCCGAGTACTCAAAAGTTTAACAACCTATTAACTTCTCATTCATACATGAAGAGGTGGCAGTTACATTTGCATCTGTTATGCCATACATTAAAGAAGGAAAAGGTACCATTTCACTAGATAGTCATTTTTTGACTCATGTTACCTCAAATTGTCTCTGTTAACTTTCAGAAACTAACAGGAGGCATTTTGCTGCAACGGAACAAGTATTACATTGTCATATATCGTGGAAAGGATTTCCTTCCTACCAGCGTTGCGTCTGCATTAGCAGAAAGGCAAGAGCTTACGAAAGGCATCCAAGAGGTTGAAGAAAGAGTCCGTGGCAGTGTGACAGAGGTGTCCACATCTCATATAAAAGATATTGAGGGTCGTCCACCTGCAGGCACCTTAGCTGAGTTTCAGGAAGCTCAAGCTCAATGGGGAAGAGAAATATCAGCCAAGGAACGAGAGGAAATGAAAGAAGAGGCATCCAAGTTGATTGTTACCAGATTTGTCAAGAGGATTGAACATAAGCTCTCCTTGGTATGTTTCTGTCTTGCATACCCTGGTAACCTCTAAAAATTGGATTAATATTTATTCAGTGAAGTAATTATGGGTTTAGTCCAAGCAAATCCTTTCACGAATCCTAATATGGCTTCCATATGCTATATCTTCCAATAAAGCCATGTCCTAGTCAAATTTGAAGACCTCTATGGAACTAGTATTTATGCAATGTTGATACATGGTTAAGGATGCTTCTGGTTCTAAAAGTAATATCTGAAAAGTTCATCATGACCCAGGGAAACGAGGAAAATCCCACTGTATGCATTACTTTATGTCGAAATGGACTATGTCTTGACTTTCCAAGGAAGCTTCTCAATGGGACAGGTTCAAGTGGGATACTCCACAAGAAGCTGTATCTAATTTCCTTAATTTTCACTTGCACTGACATTCTTTATTTGGTGGCTGCGCTTGTTTAATTCTTTAGATATTTGTAAACACGGCTGCTTTTGGGTCACTTAATGGTTAATAGCATTTCAAAAAAAATTGCTTTGTAAATGCTGATTCTATCTTTTTTGGAACCATTCTATAAATCCTAACATGTTTCGAAAATCAATTGTGCGGGATGCTTTCATGTTCTTACTTTTTAACTCTGTTGTACTTTTGGCACTTATCTGGGACATCATGCAGGCCCAAGCCAAAAAACTAAGAGCAGAGAGATTGCTTGGGAAGATAGAATCATCCATGGTTCCAGTAGGCCCTTCTGATGATCAAGAAACTATTACTGATGAAGAAAGATCCGTTTTCCGTAGGATAGGCTTGCGAATGAAGGCATACCTACCCCTTGGTAAGCTTCATCATACAAAGTCAAGACAAAGCAACATTTTTCTCAATTTTGGTTGATTGGTTGCCCCTTGTTTTCTAATCAGGCATACGTGGTGTCTTTGACGGTGTTATTGAGAACATGCACCTACATTGGAAGCATAGGGAACTAGTAAAATTAATTTCCAAGCAGAAAACATTTTCATTTGTTGAGGATACAGCACGACTGCTGGAATATGAGAGTGGTGGAATATTGGTTGCAATTGAAAGAGTCCCCAAGGGATTTGCACTTATTTATTACCGTGGAAAGAACTATCGACGTCCTATCAGTATAAGACCAAGAAATCTACTCACAAAGGCAAAAGCATTAAAACGCTCAGTTGCAATGCAACGGCATGAGGTTTGTTCATTGTTTTACATCAATTTTTAATGTTTTTTCCTTTTAATCTAAAATTTTCTTTTTGTAGTTTGGTTTTTTATTTTATTTGAATTTTACTGTGCAGGCACTCAGTCAACACATATCTGAGCTGGAGAGAACCATAGAGCAGTACAAGTCACAGTTGGTAAGTGTTGGCCATCAAGTCTTTTGTTCCATTTGTATCCGTTACTTGCAATTTAAGGTCTCTTTGACAAAGCTTCAGTTTATGAATCCAAGTGTAGAAGTTAACTTCTGACTAAAAGTTGTCATAATCCTGTTTTTGGAAATGTAAATGAATTACTGTTCCAAAAGCTACATGTTTCTAAAAAGTTGTTAACGTTTGGTAGAACTGTAGGATCATTATAACTTCTAGAGAGAAGTTATATGTTCAAAAGTTGTCCAAAAGTCCTATCAAACGGACCCTTAATGCAACTTTTTAGCATGATATCTCATGCCATTGTTGGTCCAAAATTTCTTCTTTAAGTGTGCTTGTGCAATGCACCTTGTTAAATAGTAAAAACCACTTTGTATCTGGAAAACACATATGCAGGAGGATTCAGAATATGTTGATGGAAAAAGTAAGAAGATTTCAGAGGAAGTTGAATTTGATTATGGTTCTTCATTGTCAGAAGTAAGATTTTTTTTTCTCCAAGGTTCTTGTCATTAAGCTTCTTGAAGACATGTAACACCTTTTTTTAAATGCATCACAGCATGGGAGTGAAGATGAAAATTCTTCCTTTGAATCTGAAGTTGACAGTGACGTTAATGATTTTGTTTCCGAAGATGAAGAGACTACAAGATTTAAAAGAAGAGAACAATTTTGATAAGGATTTATTCCTTGGTTGGGCAAAAGATGTCACCACTAGGCAGTTCACATCATACAATAAATTTTGCAGTCGCATTTTACAGGTAAAGGCACCATCTTTCATATTCATTTTCCTTGAATATCCTATACTCTGTTTTTCTCATTATCTTGATGTATTAAATGCTGATAGTGATGGATTAAAAAAAAGAAGTAATTCCATGAAATCTACGATGTAATATTTGATGTAATATTCAGTCACTTGCAGAAGCAACGTAGGCATCTTCCACTGACCTGCTTGAACCAACCACTAGACACCACTTGAGTACTTTCCCGCCTAGTATTTGCATGTTGTTTTAAAATCATGATAAAAAGGAGAAATGGTAGGTCATCTGTGGTGTACCAACCACATGGAGTTCAGATGCAATCGAGTGGTTCTTTTGGGACGAAAAATAAAACTAGCATGTAATCATGATGTGGATGAAAACACATCAATTGATAATATTTGTTTCTGTTGTTGCAATTAATTTGTGCTTCATGTTAGATATGAGGTGGAAGTTTAAGATTTTACATTTCTTATGAGAACAGACTTGATAATTCAAGAAGTGTACACATGACAATAAAATCAAAAGAAAGTAGCATTTCCAAGTTGAATAACATAAAAAGGCATGAAGGTAAGAAGAAAATGAATGAGAAGATGAAGAGAACAAAATGAAAACCAGGACAAGCTGGTTATTGAGAATTTTTAGATGATATTCTGAAAAACTAACACTCATTTTATGTTTACTGCACTTTGAATAACACAACATCTAGTTGTGCTTCTTAATGTTGTCAAAAAAGAGTCCTTAGAATCAAAGCATGAATTCTGCTTCAGTTATTGTAGTACCAGATTTTTTCGTCCTCTATCATGCACCCTGAAAAGCAACAGACAACAGGTGGTTTTAAATTCGTAATCCAATACTTAATCATTCATATTATTTTTCTCGCAGAAAAGCAGCTGAGCGATTCACTTCTTTCTGGGACAACAAAAAATTTCCTCTTAACCTAGCACGCCTAATAATTTTGTGTGTGATCTGTGCTCCTTTGAGTCCTTTTTTGCTTAATTTGCTGTCGTCTCTTTCATCTTTTACCTGTACTCCTTTTCAAAGTTTACAAGGATGGCTTACTTCATTACTTGATCTCGAGGTGCTCAACGGATGTAAATTTTAATCTGGTTCTTGCCAAAGTCCTGCCTTTGTGTTTTCTTTTCTTGTTTTTATTTTTCATAAAGGCTGAGTCATCGTATATAAAGTTTATATTGTAATATGTATCTTAAACGTATTTTTGTATTACTTGCTGAAGTTATCTACAAAAAAGTAGAAAGTAGGTTTTAGAACTCAACGTCTTGTAATTTGGTTTTGCTTATGTTAGTTATTAAGATTGTAAAATATTATTGTGTCAGAAGTTTAAACGACTCGGACTATTGAAGCCTTTTCATAACTCTGTCGGGGATCTCAAGTTAGGACTTAGGACCATAACTTGTAATTATTACGTGAGCCCTGTTCTTCAAGTGGAGTTATTTGAAATATTTTATTGTCATCCATTTGCTGCTCATGAATAAATCGAGGTTCGTCGAATGACATCAAGTCTTGGGAAACTTTAGCCCTTCTTTAGTTCTTGGAATAACATGTAGAATAGAAATTATTATTTATTTAGTTATATAATAATCAAAATAAATTTAAAATAGTAATTTTTATTTTGATTTATTTATTTTATAATAGCTATTTTGCAAGAAGGGTGGTATAAAATTATTTCATCAAATTATTCTAATACATGTATGTATATGATATATTTATTTTTATATAAAAATTAATACATATGTAATATAACGTGTACATTTTTTAAGTTAAATTTATATTTGGATAATCAAATTTATTATTATTAATCTATATGTTTTTCATTTATTTTAATATTTATTGTAATACTTATTTTACTTTTCGTTCAAACAAGAATATCTTTTTATATATAGTTATTCATTTTTAAAAGAAAATCATTTCTAAATTGAATAATAATATTATCAAAATATTAATATTTTATTTTATTTATCCCTATTTTCCTTATTTTACTAGTACCTAGGATAGGCAATTCCAAGTGAACTAAGGCTTCATTTGGAATTATTTTTGGTTCTCCCAAAAGTTGTTTCAAATAGGATTTAGTTCTCCTACTTTTCACAAAAGTTATAACTTCTAGATGAAGGAAATCATGTGTAAATTTATGATTTTTGAGAAGTTGGCTGGAGAGAACTTCTAAAAGAAGTTGGATAATAAGGTATGTAATTATAATGTTAGTCTTATTATTTTTGATATTTTACTTAGAAAGGAAGGGAGAAAAGGGGGATTTGCAAGTGTTAGATATGTATTTTAACTTTTGGTAGAATCTAATTTTTATTAATGAACTTTTATTTGCCAAACAAAATTTTTAAAGGTAGATTAGAATCTAACTTCTATAAAAACTCTCAAAAGTCAATTTCTAGAAAAAATTCAGAATCTCACTTCTACATTTAGGAGATTCCAAACAAGTCCTAAAAAGCAAAAACACTTAGTCAAAACAATCTCATGGCTGGCGTAAGGTTGTCTTTATTTTCCAATGGCATCTAGAATAAGCTCTTTAATTTGTCCAGGTTCTGAATACTCCCAAAAATATATCTACGTCGTAGCCTCATCTATCTACTTGTATCACCAGGTGTGGTAGTACACTATCATAGATTTTGTTTGCTTAGAATTTTTCTTGATGTGGAAGTACACTATCATAGATTTTGTTTCGAGGATGTTTAAATTGGGTATTAAATGGTCACAGCTTGCAAGTTGCTCAGCCTTTTTTTTCTCTAAGTCGCTCAGCTTATCATGGCGGAGTTTTCAGATGCTGAGAACTTGATCCATGAACCATTAACCTTTTGTACTTGCCCCTTAACTGATGATGACAGTAACCTCAGCAACTAAGCTGCAACAATCTGGGCAGTTAAGTTGCTTCTGGCCGACTGCTCTGAGAAACAATAAAGGCGTGTTAGTGATATTATTGCCTTGGATCATCACCCTCAAGCAACTAAGATGATACAACACATTTTGATGGATAGTTGCAATTGCATACTAGTGTACACCGCCTCAGCAACACCCTCCTCTTCTGACAGTAATCTCCTTTTTATCAGGTCAAAGTTTAGATTGATTTAGACACAGGTGTCGTTGTAATACATATAATCCCTAGTGGTGCTTATAGTCTCAATCTATTGGAGTATGTTTTAGATCTAATGCGATTCTATATTGGATTGGTCTAATGAGGTATACTCTCATTAGATGGGTACATGAGATATATATAATTGGATTATTGGATCTTAGGTTTTTAATATTTATATTATATATACTTATATAATACTTCTTTTGAGAGGTGACTTGTATTTTAATGTTGAAAGCAAAAACTGAGAGAAAGCTAGAGTTAGCATGAGACTTATGGAATTGAGGTCAAGATCTTTATGTAAATCTTATGCTATAGTGGATTCACTCTCTCATGCTTATTCTATGGTTTTTCTTGAATGGGTTTCTATGTATATCTTTGTGTTTATCTTGCATATGTGTGCTTATTTTTTTACGTTTCTGCAAATAATCAATGAATCCGATTCCAATAATTGATATTAGAGCCAATGGTTTGATGGGTTTGATAAGTACAATAGCAACGTGCAAAATAATATAAATGACGATAAAGATCAACATCAATGGAAGTGTTCGAGTGTCAAGATAGCTTTCAATCATTAATAAAAGAGCATTAGATTGCAAAGACCAAGAAGAAAGGGAAGTATTTTCTTTAGTTTTTTAATTTATCAATAATTCTAAATGTCATGTTCTTTTAAACTTTTTTATGGAAATCTAATAATTCTAATATATTATATTTGATTTTTGAGAGATTCTTGTGTGTAGTTGCACTTTTGTCAGTCAAACTTGAATTTGAACAACTTCCCTTGGAGATAGTACAAAAGAGTAGTTTTTGGATGTCCATTGGTGTTTTGATTAGAAAAGTGGTTCAACGAACGTCCGTGTAGACATCTACTAAAGGGTGCAATTGGTAAAGTTATTTGTTAGAGATATTTTCTCCATCTAAAAAGGGAGAGATAAAAGAAAAGCTTGTTGGTGATTTTAAAAAAATGTTTAATTAAGGAAAATTTGATGGAGACATGGCTTAGAAAATTTTTAATAGAAGAAAAGTTATCTCAAGTCTTGTATCTTATTGCTTTTGAATTTAAAAAATTCAAAAGTCAGTCTTTGAATTTTTCCAAGTAGAAATTCAAAAGGAGAGACAAAAAGAAAGAATCATTGTTGTAATCGTAATTTTTTTTAATTCAGAGGTGCAACGCACATGAGACTTGTGGATTACATTGTTGTTGGTCTAATGGCTAACAATGATCTTACTAAAGATGGAACAATCAGAGTCAAAATTCAGTGATCAAGCAATCAAATCTCATGTTTATAAATATTCTAAAGATGATGAACAAACCAGATCGTTGAAATTAGACACTAGTTGAGTTGAAATTATAGATCAGTATGTTTAATTATTCATTGAAGATTGATGACTATAGTGTGTTTGATCCAGATTTAAGCAAGCGAAAGCCAAACGAAGAAATCTAACAATAGTTTCAATATTTTCAAATGTTCAAATCAAGTCAAAATGTTGGTGTATCAACTTAGGTGAAATTAAGATGAAGGATTGTTTTAGTGGACCATGAAGATGCTAATGGCTTACCTGTAGGCCCATGATAATGAATACAGTGAAACAATCTTCTACCTACCTAGAAAGTGCAAATGAGCGTGCTGTAGGTCCATGATAATAGATGTAATGAAAGGTTTTCTACCTACTTAAAAAGTATAGATGGATTTTCTACAGGCCCATGAGAAAGGATACGAGTGAAAGGTTTTCTATCGACCCAAAAGGTATAGATGGACTTTGCATGTCCATAACAACGATGTAGGTGGAGCTAGTTGTAGTTTAGCAACTTGGAGACATCATCAATTATTCAATAGGTTTAGTGGCATCGAATGTGAGTCAAGGTGGAGATTGTTAGAGTATGTTTTGGATCCGTTGTGGTTCTACGTCGGATTGGTTTAGTGAGGTGACCTTCCATTAGATGGGTATGTAGGTTATAAAGAATTAGGTTAAGAGATCTTAGGTTTTTAAGATTTATATTATTTATACTCATATAATACCTCTTCGGAGAGGTAGCTTGTGCTTTAACGTTAAGAGAAAAAAGTGAGAGAAAGGTGGAGTTAAAGTGAAGCTCATGAAACCAAGATCTCTATGTAAATCTTATTTTATAGTGGATTCTCTCTTTTATTCTTGTCCTATATTTTTCTTATATAGATTTCCACATATATCTTTGTGTCTATCTTCCATATATGTATTTGTTCTTTTACGTTTCGCAATTGATCGGTAAATTCAATCTCAAGACAACCATTGGGAGTTCATACTAGATTGACTCACTCAAATGACATGCTGTTTTCTTGCAGTTGATGAAATCTCCTGGTGGAGATTCATGTATGAGGTAAAACCTCCTACTTCTTCTGAACTTAAAAAGATCTGGTCCCGTGTAAATTGCAGTTGCGCACAAAGTCCTGGTTGGAAGATGGGAGAGGTTATTGAAGATACAAACTGCCACCAAACAAAGGTCCACAAAGGCCTCCCCAAGTGTGTCTGTTCTGATGATAAACACTTACATCCCGAGTAAGTAATGAGCAGAAGGTGTACTTCTTTGAGTCCTTCACCAGATAGGCTTCTAGAGTAGGGTCTAGCATGCTCCCCCTTCCATACTTAATCCTCCGGCAGCACTTTGTAAGGGGTGCCCTTGTCTTTATTGCCTTCAAAGGGATGTGAATGTGAATTATCTGCATTATTGACACTTCCTTCCTGGCAAAGAAGAGCTAGAGGACACGGGGCCAGTTCATGGGTCACAATTGAGTACTGTGTGGGTCTTTGGCAGAACTCTCCACTGTCACTGCAAGTTTTGGTTCATCATTTAAACATTTGGCATGGCAAACATCAACCCATTTTCCTTTGAACAAACTTTAAGAAAGAAAAACTTTGAGCTTGATGGATGCACTGAAATTCGAAATTAAACGTATGGAAATTTAAACACTAGATGATCTCAACGGTGGTTTCGTGAAAAAACCCATTGCAAGATTTGGTTTTAATGCCCATAGAAAACAAAGAAAAAAAATATGTACAAAACTTTGTCCGCAAATTAAAATTAGTTGAATGAGAGCATTTTGTCCTTGCGTTTGACTGCCACCCAGCAACTGAAATTCGAACACGACTCCACGAGAGAATGTGATCGCTTGGCTCCCACATGGGGAGGAGTGGAAGACTATGGAGCTAATAACTACTCTATGTATACCTGAAAGTGAATGTTGAGATGGATGAGTGAAAATAAAAGAATCTATCAATGGATCAATAAAAAATAAACCATTTAATTTAGTGTTTATTTAATGAGAAATCTAGCTTAGAAAATTCAACTTTGAAGAAGTATACTTCTTATAATTGGTATAACTTTTCAACGAGGAGCCATATCTTGATGACTTTCTTCTGTTTTGGAGGATTAATGGAAGTTATTTTATTTATATTTCTTAAATTACTGAAAAGTGAGGAACCTTTAAGAACCAATCACATAAGAGTTTGGATTGTGGAACACATATCTTTTTTTGGATGTTAAAATGTACCCATCAAGAAAAACATGTCATTTGGCACTAACTCGCGCTAATTTACAAGTAGCACATGAACTCATAACTCAATTGATTATATTGTCACCTCATAGTCTAGGATGTTAAATTTCTAAATCCACCATTAATAGCTTATTGGTGGGAACTTCAAGGTTATTTTTCTTATACTTGAGCGTCGGTTTCTTCCTCCACCTATAGGTTTTTTTTTTCTCTTTAGTTATGGATGACAATATACCTCGATCTACGACCTAATCTAAAAAAAATAAAGTTAATTTACAAGTATGTTATATTGATGTATTACTGTGGTAGAGTCACAAGTTAAGAAGTTTATGTAAAGAGAAATATTGTGAAATTCAAAAACAATGACTATGATAAACAATGAGAACAACTACAACTTTCTTTTGCAAACAATAAAAAAGAACAACTACAACTTACAATGAGAATAAGGTTATGCTACAGGAACTATTGAGCAATACAACCAAAATAACCACAATATAGCACAAGAATACTCATGACATGAGAGTGACTCCAACAAGCAATAAAAGTATCATATGCTACGAGATAAATATCAAATGCTATGGAAATAGCAGTAGAATTCTATGAAGACAAACACAGTGCAAGTGAAATTAATAGCTTTTTTTTTTTTGGAATCGGTAATTTGATTGATAAAGATTCTTGACTATGTAACCACCACCAATAAGGTAAGTATTGTCCAAAATATTACAGAAGCCTACGATCCAGCAGATCTAGTGAATTTAACATCCAGTTAGCCACCTACATGTATAGCAGGCCATAAAAGTTCAAAATTAATTAAGATACAGTAAGATAGCCACAGAAACCAATCTCAGTAAGATAACCATAGAAAACCAACTACAGAAGGAAAGTCATGCGGAATGATCTTCCATGACATTTGTCTCAGGTGGTATGCTCTCATTCGGAGTGTTGGCTGATGAGATTTGGGGGGGTTAATGGGAGATTAAGTAGAAGCTCCCAGATTTGAATGATTCATGTTCCAGGAATTTTGCATTTCCGAGACAGAATGAAGTAAAGCCTCCCTTTCAAATCCTGTACCCAAAGTTACTGCCCAGGAATTCATAAGTGTAATAATCTTTAAAATGATTTGCCTACTTGATTCATGAGTTACAAAATAATTGCTGGAATGAGCATATTCCAATCAGTTTCTGATAATGCAAAAAAACAATGAGGCTTATACCCATAAAAATCTGAAACATGATAGAATGCTGGATCGAAAGGGCAATTAATAAAATTTTCCATATAGCATCTGCAAAAGAGCAATGTATAAATAAATGCGAAACAATTTCACAGTGAACCCTGCACATAATGCAACGGTCTTGACCAATCCATCTTTTTTTCATAAGGTTATCTTTAGTTAGAATCTTATTTGATATTGCTAACCAAGAAAAGAGTTTGATTTTTAAAGATACCCAAGCCTTCCAGATGGACTTGTACAAATGGAATCTCAATCCACCATCATTGATAACATTATAACATGATTTAACAGTGTAAGCAGAAGTAAGATTAGATTGTCAATGAATCTTGTCTTTTTTCAAATTAAGTTGTAGACCAGATAATATTTCTGTCAAGTGATCTGCTAGCACCTACAATGCAGAGTGATCATTATTTTGCGTCATACTGTCTAGGTCATGGAATAAATCTTGGAAATTTCTCTCAAAAAGCTGCAGCACCTTTTTTACAGATAATTTCTTGTGTTTTGTAATTTTATATAAATCTGAAAATCTATATTTTAGATTTAATAGTTATCACTCTTGCACAATTATAATATGCATTGAGAATGACAATGGAATGCAAAGATAAATGAGTGAACAAATGACCTAGGTTTGGACTACTAACAAACGTGTCAATCCAAAATGACTGTTTTTTGGCATGCGACCCCAATTGCATAAAAGTTAATACAGAACTGTAGTTCCTAGTTTCTAGCTTGACTTATAAGAATTTATCGAACCCTAAAACAATAATCCTACATAAACAACATTAGTCTTTAACCTTTTCTTAAGAGAAGAAATATTAATTCTGGTTCGTGCAATCTCCACTGACATTTCTTCTTCCTCCGCTTCCCTCGAAATGATTAACCATGCATGCCTCCTGGATGATAATATCTTTTTGTTTCCTTTATTGTGTTTACAGTAGAGCGGTGGTAGACTGGAATAGGGTTTGTAGGAAGCAAGGGCAGCGAAGCCACGTCCCTCTCATCCATCCCCAATCCTTTCCTCTCTCTCTTCATCCCTCTCTCTCTCTCTCTCTCTCTCTCTCTCTCTCTATCTCTAAGACTCTAACCCACAGAAACATTCTGACTCCCACAGCCCACACTCGTCCTCAATCAGTCACGAAAATCAATGTCTCCTTCTCTCTCTTTCTCTCAATACCACCTCCTTCACTACAGTAAGAAACAAAAGGTGTAGTGAAGAGAGTGAATGTGGGGATAGAGAGAGGGAGAGAGTGAAAGAGTGAGTGTTTGTGTTCTTAGAAAACTGAAAGAGACCACTTTCAAAGCTCTTCTCCCCCACCACAAACACACACTCACTTACAGACACAGTGATTTCTTATTTTGCAGTCACGACCAGCAGTTTGGTTGTCTCATCATCAGGGTTTCTTTCCTTCTTTCTCAATCTTCCACACACACCCAGCTGCACAAACCATGTAAGCACTTTTCTCCTCCCTTTATGTCACTACTAGTCTTACTTATTACTGTCCTCATGTGCACATCTTTATGTTAATCTCCTTTTTGTTTTGATTTTGCAGGAGGCCTGAAGGAAACCCACTTGACCTCAACAATTTGCCTGAGGAATATGGGAAGCAGGTTTTGGAGGAGAGCTCAACCACAACTGCAGCCTCCACAGAAAACAGCAGTAAGAGGGTTCAGAATCAAATCCCAATTGCACCATGTTCTGATTACCTTGTTTCTAGTACTACCCACAATCATAGATATACTGTTTTCCTCATTTCGCCTTAGTTTTGTTTCATAGAAGCATGTACTACTTGTAAGTCTTAGTTGGTGTATAAATTTCTTCTTCATATAGCACCTGTATTTGTTCTTCTTTTTAGGTCTAGGTCATATGATCTGATCACTCTTGTTTGTTAGGGTTTAAGAAGAAGAAAAAGGAAGGAAAAGATGAAAGCGGGAAGATTTATGAGTGCAGGTTTTGCTCACTCAAGTTCTGCAAGTCTCAAGCTCTTGGTGGGCACATGAATCGGCACAGGCAAGGCAAGACAGGCAATCTCTCATAATATATAACAAATTAGATTCTCAAGATTTGTTTCAATTCGATCAACTATACGCTTGATCTGCTGCCTCAGATCATTTCTTAATTTCTATAAGCAATTCTAACAAAACATTTATCTGTTGGCTAAGTACAAACCCTAATTTTGGTGCCTCCACTATAACAATCAGTGTTCTAGTTACGACAGAGAAAACCAACTTGTTGGGTTTCAATTTATTTATCATCTAATTGTTTTGATGGATCAGAGAGGGAAACTGAGACTCTAAACCGTGCCCGTCAACTAGTGTTCAGCAGCGATAGCATCACTGGAGCTGGAGCTCATATGGGGTATGTACTGAAATCATAGAACAATTATTTTCCCTTTTTAAAACAGAAATAGCTTTCTGTTTCTAAACTCAAATTGGTAACTTGGGTCTGTTTTTATGTCATGGCGCAGTTCATCGGATCATCACTACAGCATAATAACCATTCTTCTTGTTCTTTTAACAATCAAACAGGTTGAGAGATCTAAACTTCGGCAGCAGCATGCAAACCATGCCATCTAGTTGCTTCCAACAGGTAGGGAACATTGGAGATCCACGTCTACACTTTCGTCCAGTGTATCCGAGAATTCCAGCACCTGCACCACAACCACAACATCTTCAATCCTACATGTACACGTCTCCTTCTTCCCATCCTTTCCAATCTCCTTATCCTCCACCACAGGCACCAGCAGCAGCAGCACCACCTCCTCCTCCCATGAATGACTACTACATTGGACGTGTTCTTGCAAGTAGCTCACATAACCAACCTCATAATTCAAATTTCCCCTTCTTTGGAACATCCTCACCTGCTGGATCGGAACCAACTAGACCACAAATGGCAAGCATTGCGATGGACGGAGGAAACTGGAATTATGGTCACAGATTGGTGCAGCACAACACCGATCCATCTTCAGTAGATAGGTTTAGAGATGACATCTAAGATTAACAACAAATCACCATGCTTCTCCAACTTAACTTCATGATGATCAAGTGCATGCAGTTCCAAAGCATCAAAGTAGTTATTATCCAAGAGAGAGATGGCAAGAAGTTGTTTTCTTTTTTCTGTTTAATTTGTTCAAGATGGGCACCGACCGGCTACTTTGGCTTTTTGTTGGCATGGAACTGATGTGTGATTTGATGGTGGACAAAGAATTGTAACCTTACTTGACTTTTATAGTTCACTTTCCATGACAAGAAGATTGTTTTAGTCTTTGTCTCTTCTGAGTATTCTTTGATGTGGTCTGTCTGTGTTTCTCTTTCTTTCTCTCAGCTCCAAATTGGGCATGGTTTACTCTAAGTCACTTATTTGTTCAAGACATGCTGGTACATTAAGAGAAAAGCACCAGAGAATATATGGGTGCTTTCTTACACTTCAATCTTTTCATGTCTCTTCGCAGACATGCATCACATGTCAAATCTATAACGATTTAAAGTTCTCTGTTGCTGTAGAACAACTGCTTCAATTCATCAAAAGCTTCTTGGTTTGAGTGGAACTTGCAGAGGCAAGAGAGGGAGGAGGGAATTGAAGGCTTTCTTTTAATGCACTCGCACTACTGGACAGCCAGAGGGAACAGTGAAGGGGCAATGGATATCAGCTTTACCTTCTTGACTACTTATCAAGCTTCTGATTAGCTTCTGGGGCCTGAATGCTAGGTTGATACTAGGTGATCTTGTCATCTATTGGAGTGTCTGAAATGGACTATTTTTTATACTTTTTACATTAGTACCGCACGGCACAAAATGGATTTGAACCAATCCTCAAAATTTGCAAGTTCATATCTACAACAAGGATTACTTTTCGAAAAAAAATCTACAACAAGGATATATACTTAAATTGGTTTCTCATTTAAGAAACACAAATACACTAGAGAGAGAGAGGGAGGGAGAGGGAGGGAGGGAGGGAGAGAGAGAGAGACTTTAGATCAAAATTAGACAAAATTTAATGATGAAATTCATATAATGTTATGGAATATTGGTAACTATCATATGTATCTTCTTATACTTAGTGTATCCCTATCCTTGTCTTTAGATAAAGAAGAGAGACTTCTGTCTCCATATGTTTTTAAGATTACTTTCTGCTCCTAGACGGACTTCCCTGGTAAAGTGTACTCCAATGGCGATAAGGTATTTCTCAATACCAAAGCTCAAGTTACACCCCAAACTAGTCCAAAGCCTTACATTTACACTAAGCCTCTTCCAATCCACCAAAATGGACCTAAAAATCTAAGAACTGAGCTCAAAACTATGCTAGGTGCACCAAAGTGGCGTACATAAGTGGCGCAAGTAGCTGGTGCACTGTCCTTAGCCAGTATTCCAGGCTATGATGGTTGGCTTTCTCTGGTGTTCCATTTCCACTCCTCGATGCTTGTGCTTCATGACTTTTTGCCTTCCACCCATATAAGCATCTTCTCCACGCATCTGAGAGGGGGGCCGTCATTTTTATACTTCCCTGAGCTCCTTGGTCTTCTCTAGTAGAGTCTTTTTTCCTCTCACCGAGACACCCACTACAGCTACCCTATTTCGGCCACCTCCACTACATCCCTAAGCCACCGGACTTGCCCCGCATTGCCCTCACATCCACAACCATCTCCAACACGAGGCCAGCCATTTCCTATGACCAAGAGCACCTTTTTTACCTCATCGATGAAGCCTTCCCTCTCGTCGTGACACCTTTGTTTTCCGACCATCCAAGTTTGCCACCACTCATTCCAGCCAAAGCCCAACAAGCCCGAACACCTCCCACACCAAAGCCCATCTTCCTTCATCCGCCTCTGCCACTACCGAGACAGGCCGTCGCGAGCCGAGCACTGGGAGGACAACCCACGAGCGTATACAGGTAAGCCTCTTCCTGTCATGTGAACCTAAGTAGATTCTCCCTTTTATTGTTTCTGTTGTTGCATTATTTTCCCTTCATATTTCATGGTTATGCATTAGCTTTGATGTTTCCTGTTTAGTTTCATACAAATCATGCATATGCATCAATTCATAATTCCATTTGCATCCTCGCCTTCCTCCTTACCCCATCAATCCACAAGAAGTGTCGAAATGACTTGCCCGAGCTCATGGCTGTGGTTTCCAGCCATGGGTTGTCGAAGAATCCATTTTTCGACCATGGAGGTGGGGAGAAAGGAAGAGCCTAGTTTGGGTCTGTTGCGTTGCATGAATATGTTCCATGGCACCTAGGCAAGCTCACCCAGCATTCACAAGCACGTAGGATTGCATGCATTTAACCCAGTATCACGATCAAACTTGCAATCTAAAACAAAGTACCTGAGGCACACCAAGGAGGAATACCAACATGGTGCACCTTCTTGGAGCACCAAGTTAGCGGACCAGCCTAGTTTCAGGGTGCAAATAGTGATTTTCGCACCCTGATTTGTAGGCTCTCCTGATTATTTTGGCTCTGATTCTCTTCGTATTTGTTCCTGGATATATCATGATCATGCCTACATAATTTCATCATTATACACCCTAGATAGCATATACTTTGCACTTAGTAAAGCAATGATGTTAGCTACTTGGACTCTTGTGAATCAATCGCCTTTTTGGACTTCACTAATGCAATTTCTTTATATCGGCTTATTATTCAGAGTCCGAGTAGCATAGCTAAGCATTAAGCCATGTTCACAAGCTACTTTTGCATATCATTTAGCATTATTCATGCACGCACTGGCATCTTATTTGCATTCATTTAGAGCTATGATACATGCTATGTGGTATTCTTTTGACCAGACATGATTGTCCCGCGTATATCCCAAGTGTATCGTATTGGCGCCATCATGCCTTGATCCAGAGCCACTGTAGTATTACTAAGCATTAGGTTGCATGACTTTGAGCCCATATTCACACTTAACATAGCATCGAGCATGCATATTAGGCACAAGTAAGCATACATTGTAGACACAGGCGAGCATACATACATAAGTTACACTGTACGAGCGATAAGCTTAGAAAGACTATTTTTTCATATGTGTGGAGATGCCTAATACCTTCTCCACATGTAACAGGAATCCTTATCCACTCTCTAGTACGTAATGACCAAAGTGTCGCATCCCTTAGGCATAGAGCCTCGCATTTGCATTGTCATGCATTCGATTTTCCTCGTCTATAATTCCATCAAATAGACTAGATAGCGACTCTTATTTTCTCTTCTTGCATTCTTTCAACCTTTCACTAGGTGTTTTTGCCGTGACTCTACTAGTTCTCGTACATTCGACCTTTCACGCGACGCATAAATTGTTCGCCGATATGGTTACAGGAACTGAAGACTTTGCTGGGGAAATGCCAGATTCCGACTTTCGCTTTTGTTTTTTGCTTGCATGGTTTTTTGCTTTTGTTCGTCTTCACGTGCATTTGCTTGTTTTTCATTTTATTTGCATTGGCTTGTCATTACATGCATGCTTTTATATGTATTTCGCTTGCTAAATATGTTCTCTTTATACACTCTTGCTATGTCACTACACTTGCACATACCATACTGCTTGTATTTTGATGTAATGGATGTTTTCCTTTTTCACCATTGTGTTAACACGACACACGCACATATCATGATCATGTTTTTTGCGTGACGCATGCTTGTTTGCCTACCATACTTGAATGTTTTCTTCTCCTTCCACACTTGCCATCTTAGGAAAAGTAGAGACTTCTTTGCTTTCCTTACTAGCTTAATAGAAAACTCACAAAATAAAATAAATGTTTAGACAGAACTAGAGACTTCAATGCACTCTCTCCCCTATTCGGCTTAATAAAATTCAAGTAAAAGACATAAAGCATCTCGCATAAGTATTCTAGAAAGCATGCATCTTCTCCTTTCCTGTGTCCATCCACAGTCTGAGAAGGATAGTCCCAGTCTTCTTGTTCCATAGCTTTGGCGTGAGATGAGTTATCAGTCTGTTCCTCCTTGTTCGGGGTCTCATCGATGTTAGTAGAGGATACAACCTACTGCTTTGACAGGGGTCGAGGCAACCAACGCACCACCTGTTTACTACCTGAGCTTTGGCTAGGATTTAGAGTAGGAACTTTACTTTCTACCCAGAGTCAAAAACCCATTACCTATGAATAGTAGGGCATTCATTTGCATTGTACATGCAACCTTAATCATCGACATTGCGTCGTTTCAGGTTCTGATACCTGTTGTTGCTTTATCTGTGCCCACAGGTGGCTTGGTGCGAAGTCCATAGGCCATAGCTAGGAACTCAAGCGTCGCTGTCGCGGGCAGCCTCTCGTGGTTTTTTCTCCTCTTTGTCCTCTGAGTTATCCGTCACTCTCGGTGATAGCTCGTCCTGGTCCTCAAACTCTTGTTTTTCCTCGTAGCTCTGTCTGTGTCTGCTTGCGGTCTATTATGGCCCAATAAGCTAATGAGCCTCCTTCTGCTACTCCGGAAGAGATTCTACTTTCGACTCCTCTTTCTCCTTCTCTGACCTCTTCGACTGCTCTTTCCACCTCTTCCCATGTGCATCACTCTCGAGCGTATAAGGAATTCGTACCTCCTTTAAGGCAAAGGCAGACCCTCATTGAGTAGGAGTGCATGTCGAGCCTTCCCAAGGCCTTCCTGCTTCCGCCCCCATCCGGCTGCGGCAACTTCGACGATAAGTTCTTTGCTTGTTGGTTAGCCTAGTCTTCAATCGCATATCGCATCCATCCTGTTCCCTCTTTCATCCCTCAGTGTTGTTGCCAATGAGCCCCTGTTGATGTAGTTACAACATATGACAACTCTTGTACAACACCTGCAAAACTTGCTTCTTGCTTGTAGTTCTGCATTGGCCTCATTTGTTTCGACCCCCAAGGTTCTGATGTGCCCTGCCATTGCTCTACAAGCACACTTCACTACACCTCTATCCCCAGTGATCACAACACTTCCCTAGCCTCTTATATTTGCACAGCACTCTACACAGCATGCATATCTATCATCTGGTGGCCAATCCTTCGGCTTAGCAGGAGCATAGCATTTCTTGAGGCCGTTTGCCCAACATTATGCCGATGCAACAACTACCGCTCCTACACTCTACACCTTTTACAGCATCACATGGCATCTACCCATCTCCTTTGCATCAAATACCTACCCCTGCAATCATGCCATTGCATCTTGCACCTTTGCACAAGTATGCTGGCCCTCATGCTTCAACATCAGGAAGCGTAGGAGTGGATCCAGAGGAACGCTCACTCGTGACCCATACAACATACATAGGACCCACCTCAGCTACAATATCACCAACATCAGTGACCTCAAATGCCTGCCTTGCCAGGATGGACGATCTAGAGACGGTACTTCATCAAATGCAGGACAAGGACCGTCAGCCCTTTCAATTTCAAAACCTTTGTTACTTTTCAAAGGTATCACTCCATCTGAATTTTCTCATTCTGGAATTCAAAAAATACATTGGTAAAGGTTACCAATCTCACATTTGAAGGTATTTTGCGGAGATCTCGCATCGCTCCAAGGCGATGACAGGCTCTTGATCTACTTGTTCCAAAAGAGTCTGACCGGACCTGCCCTCAAGTGATTCACTTCGTTGAACATGGTCGCCAACTCGCCATCGACACTTGAAATGACCTCTCTCAGGCATTCTTGGAACAGTATTCCTTCAACCTTGACTTGATCCCTAAGCACGAGGATCTTGTCACAATTCGGAAGAGATAGTGATAACTATACTCTTTTTCCTTCGCTTTGGCTTTTTCTTACTCGATTTGTCCGTAAGTGAGGTTTTAACAAAGTAAATCTCATTCTTTCTAGATCCTAAAATATCCATCCTATATTTCAATCAAATTCTAAAGCATTCAAAAGTATTTATTTTTTTAACCTTATTTCTTAGGTATAATTAGATAAGAGAGTGTGTTATGGAATATTTATAACGGTCATATGTATCTTCTTGTGCCTTTATGCTTGTCTATACATAAAGAAGAGAAGCTTTTACCTCTGTATACTTTTAGGGTTACTTTTTCTCTATATCTTCTCCATATCTTCCTACATTTTTGCAGGTTGCATCATAAAATTTTCTTCTCTTTTTCCCTTCCTAAGAGAACAATACCCAATAATTCAATACTACAACACACATTTTTCTTCCTTTAAAAGAAAATACTGACATATCATTCGGTTAATTTCTTCATGTTAGCTTTTCAACTGTCTAGTCTCTTGAAAGGAATTGCATAAGATGATGTGGGATTACTTAATGTCTGATGCTTCCGAAAAAAATGTGAATGTTGATGCTTTACTGTTTGTACAAATCTATTGAGAAAAGAGTTTGATGGGCGACAATCTTATAGGAGTTTTGATGCTTTGAGCAATACACAATCCCATACAGAAGAAACATTCCCAATCAATCTCAAAAAGGAGAGTTCAACAAAACAACAAATGCTAGTAGCAGCATGCCAGGAATAGACATACAAAATTTGTAAATTGATAGAATTGGAGCTGCCTTCTCTTTTGTTGATGCTTGATAGCATTGACCAACGTATATTTTCATGTATGGCTTTAATAAATTTCCAAAGTTGCTCCAATCTTGAAGTCTCTCATGCAGAAAAGATAGTGTTTTGGAGTTACATAAAGCTACATATACCTATGAGTTGATGCTGGGATGTACAAAGATGGTTGGAAATCATAAGATTTCAAGATCTGCAACACTGGGGAATGATTATCTTCTCTTGAAAAAAGGGGACACATATGGATTCATTATAAATACACAAAGTCCACTACAAAAGAGAGAGGAGAAGAGCAATAAAGGAACACCAAACATTAGAAGTTATTTCTCTAGTAGTGAGCAGATGTGGCTTTGCTGAAGTATGAATGAAATAATTTAGATTGTTACGCTTTGATTTGATAATCATCCTGGTCTCCCATGGACAAATGCAACTAGATACCCTAACAAGTAGATAGTTGGCATTTTAACATGGGATTTCTTCAAAAGTCGAACAAGTGTGATCGACAGGCATAGCTATTAAACTAAATAGTAAAAAGTTTGGATCTTTGAGGATCGAGCTCTATCTGGCACTTAGCCTAGGGCTTCTATGTGAATTCACCTATCTACCGACATAATCGAGGAATCTCTAAATTTATCCATCAATTTGATAATTAATAATTTGTGGACTAGTATCTTATTAAGCTATTAATCGTGGATGGTGTCATCAAAATCGTCACGTCCAGTCACCTAATTGTCAGGTTATGTACACATTAGTCAAAAATTTACTGTTTATCACTTCAGTCAGAACTATGTGAAACTGAACTTTAATGAACTTATCACTCAAGCCAAGTAATTAATTACATCATTTGGCCCAAATTTTAAACACATACAGACTAAAAAAATTTTAAGAACTAATGACTGCTTAACTTTTGGAGATTTAAATTATATAATTTCAAACTTTAACAAATATGAGAAGTACCTAAAATTTCCAAGTGAAAAAATTAGAAACTAGATGGTTAACCAGAGGGGCTTGTAGAAACAAGATCATAGGGTTTTATTTAATTAGACCATGCTACTGCAATAAAATTGGGATAAAATCTGCAAAAGAATTAACACTGTGACAAATATTTCATGTGTCAAATTTCAATTAAAAATTCTATTTCAAAAAACAATTCAAGCAAAGTTTCTGTAGTATTACAAGCAATTCAAAAACCATATATGCTGGTCTTTTTGAGAGCAATGAATCTGATAAAATGGGCTTCTCAATTAATTAAAAAAACCAATTCTTTTGAATAATGCTTCTTAAAATAAATGATCCCATAAATTAGGATTTTGATCAGCTGAGAACATATAAATTAAAATATCAAAAAGCATGAACTCTCTTCATCTGCAAAGCCTTAAGTAAACAATATGACTCCGCAATGGTCAACAACTATGGGTGTAAACAGGTCGGGTTACGATGACTCAAAGGTTTATCCTTATCTTTACCTATAAATTAACAGTT